>JAKWJA010002498.1:35142579-35394327 GCA_027704765.1 Solanum habrochaites | reverse complement strand
TCACCCTAACGGTCTCTTTTCGGGGAACATGGTGTTGGCCCGGTCCCCTCCTTTGACATGTGCACTCTCAGCTTATGCCCAAAAGCATAAGTTAGGGTGGCTAATACATGTAAACAACCTTCGTTTTGGGCCCTGACCCACTTGGGTATTGTGTACCTTGACTCATGGCAAAGCCCTTATTGAGGGTGGCCTATTATGAGGAATGGCTCTAAAGTGGGGTTGAAAGAACAAAAGAGAGAGAAAGACACAGTAAAGTGACTCAGAAGTTAGTGTTTGAAAAAAAAGTAAAGACAATAAAGAAAAAATCACTTACACATATGAAGAATTACGATACACTTATCAAGGAAAGAGTATGAGAAACTGGGTATAAGAATGAAATAAAAGTGAAGGTTTAGCCGATATGTCGAAGGCGGCAAAGGTCACTAACGTCATACCTAAAAATGTACCCTAGTTACCTAAACCCTGTAGCCTATGTTACATCAAGCTAAAAAAGTCCTATCGTGATCCTCAGGGTTGTATAGCGAACTTAATGCAGTGAAAATAAAGGGCAACTTATGGCAATAGGTATGAACGTAAGTGTGACTTTGTTCTAGAGAGCGATTGTTTGAATGTACTCCTTATACTCAAACTGAAATCATGGTGTAAAACTGAGGAGTTGTGTTCTAGCAAGTGAGGACATTCGTTGCATCCCAGAATTGTTAGCACCTGCGGCTAAATTGAGAGGATAGGTGTTAGTGGCCTGGTGAGTCTGTGTCATGTTCGAATCCCAACAAAATCAAATTCAGCCTAATTAGTGATATCATGCATAGATTTGATGAGATTAATCGAGATTGATAGCCAAATGATTGCAAGGAAGAAAACATGAATACATTGTTAAGCAAAGATTTGGTGTAGTGATTCATAGTGCGTCGGCTTTCGGCCCAACAACAAATTTCAGTTAGGTGTGTTGATATCCGTGTTTCACGGGATAATGTAAATGCCCGTTTTTCCTTAAGTTTTGCGTCCAAAGCCCTTTTTGTGCTAATTTTATACAATTTTCTCTTTGTTTGGCAGGAAATCTGTCCAACGCCCAAATGCGAGATTTTGGAGAGAGCAATCCGAAAGAGCACCTACGGAGCTTCATGACGGTCCGTCATGCCTGTGACGTCCGTAGTGGCAGCGTAGGAAGCTCTGAAGGAATGTAAAGGCGGAGAATGTGGGATTACGAAGCTGGTGAGTCCGGCATGGCTATGACGGTCCGTCCTACAGGTTCGTCGTGAAGATCAAGAATGATCCCATACCCAGATTCCAGAGTTGAAGTCGTTTGAAACGAACCCTCGACATCTACCGTTGTGCCTATGACGTCCGTCACACTTACTTGCCGTTGAGGAATGAATACACAGCAGACGAAATTGCACCAAGTATGGGAGCGACGGAGTCCAGACGATCCGTCTGACACGATTGGTCCGTGCGTGTGGTCCGTCGACCAGCCGCGTTTTGGCAGATTTCCCCAGAATTAGAACCCTTGTTTAATTAGGTTTTTATTTTTTATATACAATAGTTCGAAAAACCTCATTTTGGAGGTTAGACTCTGTTGAGATTAGAAATCATATTATTAGAAACCTTGTTTATGAGTGTTTGATTCTTTGAGATTGCACAAGTAAATTGTTTGGTGATTACTCAAGCATTTTTCGGACTTTCTCTTTCTCATTGAAGTAAGTACATGATTATTATTTAATATATTTGAAATTGTGTTATGGCTAATGAAGTAACTAAACTTCCCATAACTAGGTTTGTGGAACCATAGGCAAATAATGATATACCCGAGCTAAAATACAATTCTAGAAAAGTTGTCCGTGCATGTATGATAATTCTTTTCGCTTAAAGTCTTTTTATACGATGATCATCGTCGAACTCCTAACCTGTCGCCTTAATGCTACTTGCCGGACCAAGGAGGTAGATAATAGGAAAGAATTAATTACAATATATTTAGTGTATACATCTAATGGCTATATTGATGGGTACGGGTAGTAACCTTAGTCAAATATCGAATCGATGCGTTAATATGAGGTAACGATACGGGTTAGTAAAGCAACACACGTAGCCGGACAAACGTGCGGAGTGAGATTTTCTAGATGCCGGACCAAGGGATTTTAAAATACAGAACTTATCACTTTTTAATCCAGAGTACTAGGAAAGAATTGGGTTATAGTTTTAGAATTGATCAAGTTTTATGAACGCTGTGGGGAACACGTAACCCCTAGTTACTTTGATTAATTTGATTTAAAAACCCAACTTTCAAACTTGTTAAGTGTCCCCTTCAATTTCGTTAGTTTCTTTTTACATTTCTGTGAGGACAATACCAACACCCCCTTATTTATATTTTTTTTATGTTTTTTTACTTTCAAGGAAAGGTTTATCAACCGAACATATTCATAACATTAAAGTATAAGTCTGGACGATTTTCCTCGTGGGAACGCTCCCAACCTCCTAGTTTTGGGTTATTTTACTTGAATCGACCGCTTTCTTTCTTGTTTGCGAAGTAAATTTGAGCCGGATCAGATACTGGAAAGAATTGGTGATAGTTAGAATTTCAAGTTATGAACCTGTGGGGAACACGTAAACCCTACTTCCTTTATTCATTGGATTAAACTCTAACATTCGAAGCTTTTAAGTGTCTCCTTTAAATTTTGCTTAGTTCTTTTTCATTTACTTAGAAATAAAAAACCCCCTTTTATCATTTTTACTTCAATGAAGTAATTGACTAAACAATTGTTTTGTAATATAGATTTGAAGTTAAGTCTAAACTATTGTTCCCCTAAAACTAGTTTTCCTCGGGGCACGATCCCAACCTCACTAGTTGGTTATTTACTTGACACGACCGCTTTTACTTCTTATTTGAGAAGTAAGTTTTGAGCAATACAAATTTTGGGTCGCTGCCGGAGGGAATAGCTTTATAGATTATCTAAAACTATTTACTTTCCTTAAGTTTGATATTTTCTTGGATTTTACTTTTACTTTGTTTTACTGTTTTTGATTCTTGCAGAACATCTTCCTGTATGCCCAAACACGGAGAAGAAGAGAACTCTTGTTTTTCCCTTACGATCCACTAATTAGAGCGTACACTACGCAACATCTAATCTGCAACTTGGAATTCATGATGTATATCCAACCCATCACACTCCAAGCTCAAGCTTCCTGTTGATGTTCATGGTCCGTTGTTACCCATGCTTAGGTGAAAACCACAAGTGGTACCAAATCCCGCTCCACGTGCCCCAAGAATACTAAAGAGGCTATGACAATATAGTCATACTCCGATGGCACTTGTCTTGCCCTGGGCCCCCTCTACCACCACAGGCCACAACCTTTTGGTTAACTATTTAGCCTGATTCAAATGCTCACTGCCAGAGGTTGGTTTTCATGTTACCTTCTGAGATCCCATGGCCTATATAACTAAGGTACGGGCATGTGTAAAAAGTTGTGTAGGGGGCCTGACTGGACTTGGATATAATAGGGTAAGAGTTTTTTCCTCTCTCACCATGACTGGAGAGGCTTCTATTTGGTTACAAGAGCTCCCTTAAACTAAATTTTCACTTGGAACCAACTAAGGGCGTTTTCTTGTTAGCACCTACTCTTACCCGGTCCTCCAAGAAGCAAACCACAAAGAACCATAGTGAAACCAACTTTGTGGAAACTACCCAGAGAGTTCAAGTCGTAGTTCTGAGATAGGATTCACCTCGTTTTTAGAAGCGTTCCACATCACCGTATAATGAAGTCACGAAGGAATACTTCTACATCGTGGACATATTATACTAAAAAGGCGTGTTGGGACACTCTAGCATGTGAATCTTATGGTGGGAGTTGTCCTTATGCTGAGATTGCTGAAAAATTAGAGAAAAATCTCCCGAAATATAAAGCTTGGAGTACTAGGAATCAGATACCGGGAGAACTACATTCGCAGTGCAGTCCACTCATAACCCAACCCAGCCACAGATGAAGAATGCGTGAAGAAGTGCTCAGATGGACTGAGCTTGGGTTGTGTACTAACAACTATCACTGGGGGTGGCAAAAAGATAAATCCAGTTAACTACTTGTCAAAACCACCGTACCACCAATGATGAATTCTATTACGGAAGGTATCCCGTATTCAGTAAATGACAAACGGGGGGGTTTTCCGACCAAGTGCCCAAGGCTCTAATTCAGTATATTTGGCGCCAAGGTTCAACCGACCAATGTCGGAACTATGGTAACTATACACCGTGAGGGTACCCCTTATTTCTCGGATGGAAAGCTACAAACCTCGACCACAACTTCCAACAGGGGTAACTTTGGTGTAACAGAAATATAGTAGAATGTGTCCCCTATGTCCCCTCCTCAAAATTGTGATGTTACGTCCTATACGGATGGTGGTATATATATGCGCGAGTTGACGATATGGTTACACAAAATGATCAGGAGGTTTGGATGCTTAGTTATGATCACATTAACGGTTAATTAGTGCCTTTAGCGGGGTATTTGGGCATGCAATATTGATTAATCAGATCGTAGTTTCGCAAATGGCCTAATTTCTGTGACTGTGAACACACGCAACCGGGAACCTTCCTTAGCAACACTGTCCAAAATCCGAAAAATGATGCACACTGTATGGAATCACTACCTCGGGAGGAGGTAATGGGTATTAGTGTGTAAGGCAAACCCTTGCCCCACCTATCCTCTAATGGGGAAAAGGTGAGAAAGGATAAATGGATAGTGTATAGGGTAGTGGTGAAGCAGAAGAATGCACTGGAAAAGCATGCATAAGTCCCTATAAAGGTAATTCCCATGCCTATAGCCACCACTCCTCCTTTCCTCAGATATTAGTTAAAGCACGAGGATGTAATATCGGCGTTTTATAACAATGCTGAAGCCAGCTTTCTTATCATGTCCCTTTGGTAGAAGCTTTAGAACAAATGCCCGGGTATGCCAATTTATGAATAATCATGTTACAAAGAAGGAGATCGGATCACGTTCGAGGATGATGAATAGAATGCTCATTTTGTAGTGCTATGCTACGATCTCTCATACAAAAGAAAGAGATCGCGGTGCGTCAACTAGATTCCTTGTTAACAGTAGGGTATAACCTTTTACGAAAGCATTATGTGATCTTTGGGGCATGCAATAAATCTCTGCCCCTCTCAACTTTACAAGAAGGTAAGTTCGTTTGGATGAACCCAAGCCCACTGCGATGCGGCTACCTGATGGCTGATCGACCGTGAAAAATGCCTATAGGATACTCAACGAATTTGCTAGTAAAGAGGAGTCTTCATATTTCCGACAAGATTTTTATTATTCTTGATGGTGGAAGTCGATTTTGAAGTGCCTCTCATTCTTTGAAGGCCATTCCTTGCTACGAGTGGAGCCTTAGTTGAATATGGGAAAAGAGGCAAATGGAATTTTGGGTTGAACAGTGAGAAGCGGACCTTCAATAGTTGTGGGTCCATGAGGCAGATTGGTGAGCTCCAATCGGTATTGCCATAAATCCCACAAGAAAATATGAAGAAGGATAACGACTAAAAGTGAAAAATGAGTGTTATAAGGTTGGGATTTTTGTGTCTTATTAGGCTTCTAGGTTGGCAGTTGCTTCCGGCAAGCTCAAGTCTAAACGTACTGCCTTTACTTGATTACCAAGCATGCCTCATGGGAGCATTTGAGTTCAAAACCAAGGAGTGGAGTGCGGTTTAAGATGAATAAGAATGAATACAACTCTTTTTGGGCATACTGCCAATACTCGGTGAATGAAGTGATAGAGGCATCCCATCTTATGAAGGCTTGGAGTAATCAAGTGGCTCAGTCGTGCCGCTATGTTAAATTAGGCGCTTGTTGGGAGGCACCCAATGCCTTATAGTTTTTTTTTTTTCTTTTCTTTTTAGTAATGGTACATTTTCTTTCTCTAAGGGTTTAAAATTACAGGCACGTACCAGAAATTCTGTAGAAAATCACTCTTGCAGCAGTCACTGACGGATACACTCGAAATGGACCATGTACTTGTGAACTGACCGCGCATGAACCTCGTGCCAGGTGACGTCTTTCTGTTAGTTTAAAACTAGCGGCACACGCTACAAACCAATGACGGACCGTTACATATGCGACGGACCGTTAACAGTCTGGCGACATAACCGTCGTCGGGGAATCGTCGCGGCATTTTATTTAAAGCTCCCGACCCAATCCCGGTGTAGGTTTTTAAAAAAAATTCAAACATTTTAACCCCCACCCCTTCATTTCACCCAATTCCTTCACTTTTTCTTCTTCTCACCATTCCCTCCCTTTTCAACTTCCAAAGATCATCACCCCCTCTTACAACCGATCATTTTCCCCAAATTCTCCAAAATTCCTAAAATTCACATCTACTATTCGGATGCTGCTGCTGCTGTTCTCTACTTGATCACCAATTACCCTTTCTTATTGTTTTTTCTCAAATTCTCAGTATGTGGTCTCGAATTTCTGCTCATTTAGTTGCATTCGGTGTTTATCAGTTACTAATAGCTTAGTTCTCTTCTCGATAGTGTCATTCTTTATAAAATTTTTTGTCTACCAAGGTTGAAAAACCTCGAAATTGCCGTGTTAAAACTCTAAGAAATAGGTTCTATTAAGCATGCTAGTTTACTAGGTAGTTGGTTTAGACAAATGTAGGTTAAAAACAACTACCCCATTGGTCATAGGGGAAAATGGGCATCCCATTTCACGTCACTGAGTTACAGAAGAGAACCCCGATGATGGACCGGCAAACCCACGATGGACATCATTGGTCCATTCCAGACACAGCCCTAACACCCCACGTCCAATGTCCCACCATGCTCCACCATGCTCGACTTCGTTACACGATGGGTCCGTCATGCACATCCGTTTTGGTTGTCAGAGATCCTATTCCTAAGGGTCTCTCACTTTTTCTAAGTGTCCTCCAACGGACACATGCGACGGACCATCATTCCCACGATGGTCCATCTTGCACAACCGTTCTGGTTGTCAGAGACCCTTTTCCTAAGGGTCTCTCTCTCTATTTTTCTAAGTGTCCTCAAACGAAAAGCTACGACGAACCGTCATACCCATGACGATCCATCCCACATAACCGTTATGACGGTCAGAGACCCCTCTATTAAGGGTCTCTATACTTTTTCTAAGTGTCCTCTGACGAACACCTACGACGGACCATCGTACCTATGAAAGTTCGTCCTGCATATACTGTCATGCTTGTCAGAGACTCTCCTTCAGGGTTCTCCATATAAGAAAAGCCTATGTAAGAGACGCCGTACGCCATGACGATCTGTCATACTCACGACGAGCCGTCACCTGGCCCGTCGTGTTTCACTGTTTCTATAGAAATATCATTACATTTTAACTTTTTTTTATTTATTTTGTGTGTTTTTGCTTGTCTTGTTTGCTCCTTCTAGTACTAATATTGATCCTTTACATGTACTATCTATTATGGCACCAAAACAAGATCGAGTCTACGCACGCAGTTGATCGAAGTCTGTCGCCCCGTGTAACCGCCTGGTCATTCGCTCTGATGATGAGCATGACCCCGAGTACGTGCCCCCTGGCACTTCCACCCCATCCTGAGCTGCACGTGCTGCCAGAGCCACACCTAAAAAGGTGGTGTCTGGCATAATCACTGCCTCCCAGTCTGATGAGGAGCGCAAACACTTACCCGGCACACCTTCTAGGTTAATTACTAATGAAGCAGATGTCTGGCTCCTAGGAGTTTCTTCTTTGGTTGGAGACTAGCCTCAGATCTTGCTGAGGTTCCAGCACCCCGCCACCGCTGTAGAAGTCCTGCCTCGTCCCTAGGAGGCTGATAGTTTTCAAGAATCCACACCCCGGTTTATAACCAGCTCGAGCTCTCGCACCTCGGTTACCAACTAGCCAAACCGGTGTGTGTCGACGAGCAGTATCAAGTCTATTCTGATCAAAGTTCCTGATGTACAAACGAGGATAGACTTGGAGCGCTTACATTGGAGCGGCGGGTCATTACGGGAAGTCTCCCGCCGATGCTGCAGATCCACAATCTCTGCACCAGACATCGACTTGAGTGACAACGCATCCCGTTGGGACTTTATAGTGAAGTTTTGGTCGAGAGTTTCTACTATCGCCTCCTACTTAGTCGACTCTTCCGATGCACAAGATTGATAGTCGGGCCTTCCCCCCGCAAAATAGGCCACCTGGAGCAGGTTCGAGTACGTGCATTCAATTTGATATCTTCCCTTCTTCCCTGCCCTACCTATCCTCTGGTGATCTATAAACGGCGAGAATGTTGGATGCTAACGCGACCCCCCCCCTCATGCCGAGTTGACTACCGATTGTAGATTTGTCAAGATGGCCAATTCCTGCATTAGCCATCATGAGAGATATCCCAAGAGGTGGATGGCCCTGCATTTGTCCATTTGTGGAGATGGTGCCAATGACTGAGTACCGAGGCCAAAGGGATCCATCAAGAAGCCAACCTGACCTCACGGCGAAGTTTTGTGTGGTTATTGTCCGCCATGGCCTTTCCTCCCCCAAATGCTTGATAATATTAGTCACAATGGATCAGAGCAGTACTGAATGGATGCGATGATAGCCGAGTTTTGAGGTGGATTTCGCTTTGCTTTCTAAGGAAGTCATGCACAGAGGGCTTTTAAGGTCACCACTCCCGTACATTTCCCGTGCATGAGATTTTTGGTCTCTATGCAGGTCCGCGCACCTCTATGGCACATTGTCCGCTCAATACCCCGCTGTGGCACTGTTGAATCGGCTCATCCAGGGAGGTCCAAATGAGTTGCTTCACGCAGAGGGACCCTCCAGATTGCCTCCACTTGTGACAATTTTGGTTGATAACGGTAGCGCAGGCCCGCCGCTACGCACGTCTTCCACTGACACTACCCCGTCGAGTCTATCCCAGGTAGTAGCACTGCCTCTAGCTCCTCTCTCTCAACCCCCCCCTTTCTCCGTTCTGTCCCCCCCGCTTGGTAGGGTCAGAAAATTAGAGGCACATATGGCACAAATTTCTGCATCACTCCATCCTTGGATGCAGAAGTCTATTTATAGGCATAAGATCGCTTGGAGAGGAGAATGTGTCCAAGCACACACAGCGGAATATCGCTGAGGTTTCATCGTCGCTTGACGCTTTAAGTTGCACGGGTGCTAGCCTGTCCATCCCCATCCGTGGAGGTGTCGACCCTTCAGGCTGCGGTCGACAGTCTTCGCGGCAGATATTGATATGATCTTAGGGCTAAGGTGCCGTGAGTCTGAGGCCCTTTCTGCAGATCCTGATGCGTGACACAGTAATGGGGCCCTATTCTCCACATCATAGATTTCACCACCTCCCCCTCGAGAGCATGCCAGAGCGTAGGAGACGAGAGGGAGGATGAGGCGTGAGCACGGAAGAAGTAGCGCCGTGAGATGGAGGCTGCGAGGAGAGCCTCGTTGCTGAGGAGGCGCGTCAGTCGATAGTCAGTAGAGTTAGCTCTGGGAGCGTCTAGCTCCGAAATTGGATGGTAGCGGGAGGCACTACTGATAGTGCTGTTTTTTTTTGAATGCTGGAGGACACTACTGAGGGTGTCCCTATGACCGAGGTAGTGGGTTTCAGGGGAAAACGGATCCACAAGCTTGCTGATCGTCTGTGCTTGCCCTAGGTTTTGCTTCAACTACCATTCTTGTGTTTCACTCTTTTTAACACATCTTTTTTTTGCATTTGTGGACAAATTGCATATCTTTTTGTTGGGGGTGGGGTAATTGAAAGTGAGTGCTAGCGTTAATTCTGAGTAGCCCAATTCACTATCCTCCTTTCGGGGTTTTCTTGACTGTTTTCTTTTTCCCAAGAGACTGATTACTGTTTTTTGCTTGAATCTACCATGTCTATATCTTGTGTACATAGTTTTAATTTATGAAGCATGATGGCTAAAATGTATCCTGAAAATGTGAATATGATGCATGACTAAGGCCATAGTAATTGATAAATGTGTGGCCTAGCATGACATAGAGGTACTAACACTGCATGACCTAAATCGAAAAGTCAACTGAGGTGTCTGATAATTTGTAGAGTAATAGATGTCAACTGAAGTTGAGGAAGAATTGGATAGTCCCAACGATTGTAGCTGAGCTAAGAAACGTTCCTGGGGTAGTCCTAGCTAAAGTAAGTTTGTAATAGACAACAATTAGGAAAGGATCATACGCCCTTATTCAATATAGCCCATTTTTTGTTAGCCTAAATAAAAAGAAAACCAAATGAAATTATATCCTTCTTTTGATCCAAATGAATTGAGCTCAACTAGACCTTTATTTTTCACCCTAACCATCTTTTCTAAGAATAATGTTTTTGTCCCTAGTCCCCCTCCTTGGACATTTTCACCTCAGCTTATGCCAAAAGCATACGTTGAGGCCGGTGTCTAATGCGATTAAACACACCCTTTTTTAATGTCCCTGACCCAACTTTGGGATTGTGTACTTGACCCATGGCAAAGCCATGAGTTTTTAGGGTGGCTATTAATGAGGAATGCTCTCTGTAAATTTGGGGTTTGTGAAATAACAAAGAGAGAGAAAGAAACCAAAAGTAAATTGACTCAGAGAATTAGTTGAAGAAAAGTAAATAATAATAAAATGTACAAGAAATCAAGCGGAAAAAAAGAGAGTCACTTACAAAAATAAGAAAGAGGGAAATAGCAAGGTGGGAATGTAATATGGAGAAACTGGGCCAAAAGAACATGAGAGAAATGTATGTTTTAAGTAGCCTATATCCTCAGGAGGGCAAAAATTCATTAAAAGTAATCTAAATATCCCTACGTGACCCTGAAGCCTATGTTCCAACCAAGAAATTCCTATCGTTATCCTAAAGTTGTATACAAACTTAAAAGCAGTGACACTAAAGGGCAAGATATGGCGATAGTGTATGAATTGGAGTATGAATTTGTTCGGAGAGTGAGTTTGAAAGTAATCCTTACGGCTCCAAACTATAATCATTGTGTTAAAAATGAAGATTTTTGTTTGAAGTGAGGACACTAGTTGCAGTACTGAATAGTAGCAACCTCGGTTAGAAATTAAAGGAGGATAGGTGTTAGTTGCATGCTGAGTCCTGTGTCAGGGTCTGAGTGTTTCCACATAATTCAAGCCTAATAGTTATAGCATGCATAATATGATGAGATTGATCGGGATTGATAGCCAAATGATTGCGGAAGGATAAAACATGGATACTATTGTTACAACATTTCATATTAGTCATAGTAAAGTCGCTTAGGACAAACAACATTTAAGTTGCAGGCGTGTTGATATACCGCTGGTTTCACGTATTATTAGAACTTTTCGCTTAAGTTTAGTTGTGTCCCAAGCATTTTTGTACTAATTTTATTTAGTAAGTTTCTCTTTATGTTGCAGGATATATGTCCTAAAAGATGAATGTGGAGGTTTTCTGCAACAAATACAGAACAGTACCACCTCAGAGCTTGTGACGGTTCGTCGTCGTCGCCGTTACGTCCCGTATGTGGCATCGTAGTGCAAGCTGCTGAAGGAAAAATGGGGAAGTATACCAAGTGGTGGACTACGGGTGCGTGATCCGGACCTTCGTATCCATGACATCATCCTCTGGTTCATGCAGAAAGATCAAGAAGTAGTTCCAGTACCCAAATTCCAAGAGTTCAAGAGTGTTGGAATGGAGATCCTCGACAGACCGTTGTACCTGTGACGTTCCATCATACCTGCCATCGAGTATGGGATGACGAATTCCATGACGGTCCGTCGTGACCACGATGATTTGTCGCGATGTCCGTCGATCCAGCCGCGTTTTGATAGATTTCCAGCAAATAGAGTCCTTGTTTAATTAATTTTTTATTTTTTATAAATAGTTCGAAAAACCTTATTTTTGAGGATAGACTCTAGATTATTTGGTTAGGCCCTTGATTATTGTTTTACCTCTTTGTTATTTTTAGACTCTTTTTAGACTTTTGTGATTACTATTACACTTTGAAAGAAGCTTTATCTTCATTACTTTTGGCACTTGATGTTGGTGACTTTGTTGTTAATCAAGTGAACTTTCAGATGTTAACTCTTTCTCATTGAAGTACGTACATGAATTCCTTATATCATAAATATTCGAATAATTTGATTATGACTATGGGTAACTAAACTCATACTAGGGTTTGTGGGAACCTTAATGCAACTAATGAGTAAAAACTTCCTAAAATAACAATTCTAGAATAGTGTCTTGCATTATTGATAATTCTTGTTCTTTCTCTTATAAGTCTTTTAAACGGATGGCCAACGTTAGAACCGCTTTAATGCTACTTACCGGACCAGGAGTAGATAATAGAAAATAATTATCAACATAGTTTAGAGTGTATACTTCTAATGAGTTATTATTGTGGTACGAGGTATAACTTAGTAAAATACAGTATATAAGGCTTAATACTGAGGTAAATGTAAGGGTTAGTATAGCAAACCTACACAACAACACACGTCGCGACCAAGGTGCTGATGAAATTTTCTAGATGCCGACCAAGGATTTATAAATACATAAGCTTATCACTTTGCATGCAAGAATCCTAGGAAAGAATTGTTATAGTTAGAATAAGAGTTATGACCATGGGAACCACGTAAACCCTAGTTTACTTTTATTAATTATTAAACTCTAAATTCGAAAGCTTTAATTGTCTTCTCCTTTAATTTTGCTAGTTATTTCCACTTATTCCCGAAAGAAAACCCGCTTTTATCATTTTTGTCTTTCCAAGGAAGTAATTGACTGAACATAGAATAATAGATTGAAGTTAAGTCTAAAAAACTATTTTCCTCGTGGGAACGATCCCAACCTCACTAGTGGGTTATTTACTTGACACGATCGTTTACACTTCTTATTTGATAAGAAGTTTGAGATCACAATGTCTTTCTTTCTTTCAACTTGTCATTTGTTTTTATGTTGGGCCAAGTGCGTCCATTTTCTTTAAGCTCTTACCATCATCTTCCTCGAACAAAGACGTGACACCTGTCATATGATTTGAATTACCATTGTCTACAAATCATAAATTACTTGGCTTGTGATAGTGTATCAAGTCAAGCTAATGAGATAATTGGCTCTCATTTTTCTATTTGTTCAAAGTTTTTTTTTTGTTTTTGTCATTTTATATAGTTATTACACAATATTATTCCATTGTATATATGCCTTCCTCCGTAGCGTTGAAAATGTGACATTGGATGTTCTCTTTGGTGATACATTGCTCATTGGACTGCTTGCTTGCGTCCCCATCTTTTTTCCTCAACTTGTTTCTAATCCGACCGGCTCGACTATCCTGAATTCCTTTTCCTTGAGCTCTACTTGTTGGACTATGATTCTCACGATATTTAGTTGTTTTTTCCTTCACTTGGAATGTCATATCTTCGTTATTTTTAATAGATCGATTGATTCTCATCTCATAAGCTTGAAGATCCCATCAATACATCAATGAAAATTTTTTATAGATCCTTAGACTCTTCTATATTAGTAACTATATGATCACATTTTGTAGCTAAGCTTTGAATTATACTTTCCACAATTACCTGATTAGTAATTTTATCAACTGCTTTAGAGGCTGGGCACTCCACTCTTCACTGCTGAGCATCCAACTAATATATTATGCTTTGTTCCTCGCTTTCTTTACTGGTGTGTCTAGTATTGCATTTTGATGACAATTGTCACTGCTTTTGATGATAAATTAGCAATTGATTCTCTATTTTTCATCATCAAGGTTCTAAATTTATGTTGAAGTGATTGCAGTTTCACCACAATGACTTTTGGGTCACCTTAAAACTCCTTCTGTAGAATGGTCAAAGCTTGCTTTAATGTGGTTGTGATCCGTGAAAATGACTATCACGAACTTCTTTTATTGGATAAACACAACGCTTAGTATTTTTTTTCCTACAGTCTCATATTCTATTTCTTCATCAGCATTTACAAATCCTCATTTTATTAAATCTCAAAGATCTTGAAATTTGACTACAGATTTCGTAAGAATTCTCCAGAATATTGAAGTTATGTCTCTTAAAGACGGAAATGAGTGACTAATGCCACACTCAATTCAAGCTTGATTAATCTATTGAACCTAAGTATTTTCCTTTTGATGAAGCTTTATCTTGCTCTCAATCTAATAACAATAAGACAACACAAATTCAATTCAAAATGGCTTAAATATATGTGGATTATATCTTTATCCAAAACCTGAGGCCAACCTCATGGTCACCCTATAGAATCCAGAGCTTTCTCACTTATAATTCACCTAAAACTACCAAGTTACGATCTACACTAGAGAATTATGATAATAAAATCATGAATAAATGGTTTTTAATCAATTTCAAGGCTCTTCATACCAAAATCCTTCTTACACTTTTTTTCGCATCTTAAGTTAAGCCTAAACCCTCTGTTAGGTCACGAATTGCCGATTCTAAGGCCTTTTGTTTTCACACGTCTATGCCTTATGTTTGTTTTGCTGTTTGAATCATTTTGTGTTTGGTCTTGTTATTTTATGTAATAAAAGGCCTTTTGGCCAACCTTTAATTTTTTTAAAAAACAGGGTTTTAGATTATTTTTGTATGAGAATTCTAAAGGGATTATGCTAGTATTTTTTTTCCTTTTCCAGCTTTGTACATGTTTATTTTTCTTCTTCTTCTTTTCTTGCTTACTCTTTAAAATATAAAAATTAAATATAATTATAAGTATTAACAAACTATTTTAGACTAACGAAAATAGTTAAATTAAAAATAAAATATTCAGAAAGAAAAATACTTTACCAATTTATTTGTTAAATTAATTTATTTTTTTAAAAAAAAATTGATCCTTAAATATGATTCTATTTTTATATTTTTCATATATTCTAAAATAGACTTACTAAAACAAATTTCAAATTAAAAAATCTGAATATGTAATTTTAACCTAGAAAAAGATTTGAATACTAAAATAGTATAAAATGTTTATTTGGTTAAAATATAAGTGTTCGCAATACCTATTAGATTTAGTTATTTTTTAACTTGTGTAATTTTATTTAGAGATAAATGTCAAAAATACACTTAAATTATATATTTTTTTTAAGTTTCATACCTAAACTATTGAGAGTGTGAGTTTCATATCTAAACTGTGACTTATTAGTTTGAGAAACACACTTGTCGCTTTTATAACATCTCATTATGTTGTGTGTAATACACTCTCTCTTTTCAAATTGTATAGACTTTGCAGATTCCCTAGAGTTTTAGCTAAATAACATATACATATGTCTAAGGATGTGTTTGGTAGAACGAAAAAAATTAAGTAATTTTGTTATTTATTTTATGTTGGTAAATAGATAAAACATATCTGAGTGAAATTTATTTATATTTTTCAACTTTACTTTCAAAATCAAACTCTACCCTTATTTCTGTAAGTATTTTAAATTTTTATCTGAGTTCATTAATATTGTAAATAGAATATTTTTAAAATCAAAATATTATTGCAGAATTTAAACTCATTTTTTTATTATTTTCATTTTAATATTACATGCATTAACTATGTATGAATATTTGTATGCATATTTAAGTTTCACCAATCATTTATTTTGGAAAATACATGAAAACTCCTTCTAAATTTGGCAGCAAAAGTTACTTTAGCACTTAAACTATACGGGTGTTTAAATACCCTCTTAGCATCTCTCAAGTGATTAAAATACCTCCAATGGAATGATGTAGCAGAGTGCCACTCTCCGAAAACAGCATGAAAAAAGAGAAGAAAAAAAAGGTGAATTTTAAAGTCATAAAAAATGACCATTTTTATTGGTCAATATATAAAAAATTATTTAAATTGTTTTTTTCTATATTAAAGCGATAATGCACAAGTACTCCATCAACCTATGTCCGAAATCCTAGATACACACTTATACTAAATTAAGGTCCTATTACCCCCTAAACTTATTTTATAAGTAATAATCTATCTCTTTTTGGCCTACGTGACACTAGCTTGAAAAAAAAAGTCAACTAGCGTTGGGCCCACAAGATAGTACCACGTAGGCCAAAAAGGGGTAGAAAATTATTTATAAAATAAATTTATAAGGGTAATAGAACCTTAGTATAGTATAAGTGTGTCTCTGGAATTTCAGGCATAGGTTGAGGGGTACTTGTACATTATCCCTATATTAAATCTTTCAAATATGTAATTTTTCTTATTAAGAGGAAAATGAAATTAATGGGTCTCCTTTTTAATTTCTTTAATTTTTTTTTTCATTTTGTTGTCTTCCTCAATACACATCTTTCTCCATTGAAACCGCCTCTATGCACTATTTTGATTTCACTTGTCTTTTACTAATCCACAATATTCAATATCAATTCATTTTATTGACGTCGATTTCGCAAATGCAAATTTTCTTAATTTTTGGGTGACCCGATTTGATTTCTAGATCATTCAAAAATTTCTCATAAAATTTATATTTTTTTATCAACTTTCTTTTGCAATCTTCATTTCTTATTTGAGTTGTCAACGAAAAAATTGGCTTTCAAAAAATCAATTCTCAAATAGGGTAAAATCGTTGGGAGGGTTCGAAGAGTATAATGTGAATTTTATTGTTGAATAATGGCGAAGAAGAAGAAAAAAGAAATAATTGAAGGTTGGAATAATGGTAAACAACAAGGAAGAAGAAAAAGAGGGTAAGGGGTGGGGTGGGTGGAGGTGTGGCGGGGCGAGGGTATGAATTTATGAATTAATCAATTGATATAATTAATTTTATAAAGTTTATTAGAAAAACTAGTGAATAAGTAAAAAAGAAATAAAAAGTGAATGACATGGAGCCTACATGGTTATCATGTGACACTTATATGACTATGATGTGGCAGGTGAGAGTGGTGTTACTGTCTCAGGGTGGAAAAAAAATCACTTCAAAGATGTTAAGGGGTATTTAAACGCCCCTAAAATTTAAGAAGTAAAGTAAGTTATCCGACCAAGTTAAGTTTTTTTCGTATGTATATTTTCTCCTTTACATTCTATCATATATATATATGTAAATAAATTTTTATTGTAATAAAATATTTTCTAAATTATATTTTAAAATTTGTTACATTATAAGTAGATAATCCTTTAGGAATTTTTTATACAGAAATAAAGCTGCTTCATTTTTCCATTTATTTTTTTATTATTTGCATTGAAATATGTATATAAGGTTATCACATAATAAATTTTATTAGTAATATTCAAATTAATTTTTAATTCTATTTATTTATTTATTTCATTATATATACATTAGCTTATACACTCAATAAAACATTTTTTTACTTTTACATTTTTTAAAAAATACTTTTTATAGAAATTTGTAATTCAAATATGTATGTGATGTATATGTATATATATAATATTATATAAGTATCTATATAATATATATATATATATATATATATATACGATGATCTTATAGTATATATTATATATATATCAATCTTTAATTATCTAAACAGATAATGACATGTAGAAAAGAAGTCGAAAAATGGCACAAGTATCCTCTCAACCTATGTCCGAAATCCCAAAGACACACTTATACTATACTAAGCTCCTATTACCCCCTTGAAATTATTTTACAAATAATTTTCTACCCTTTTTAGACGTACGTGGCACCATCTTGTGGGCAAGCATGTGTTGACATTTTTTTCAATCTAGTGTCACGTAAGACACTGGTTACATAAATTTTTTCATGGTTATATAATGGGGTACTTTTCATCAACTAAGAAATGCATGAAGAGCGATATCCGCATCATATCATCAAGCATGATATTATTACTGTTCAAAAAGTCCTCTATATGGTATTGTCAAAGGAGACGATATTACTGCTTTGAGGATCATTTTCATTTGTATTGTCAATTGAGATGATACTGCCACTCAGAAGATACTCAGAATATCACCTATGATGCTCAGTGAAGCATCATCTTTGCTCGGTATTGATACACGTCATCCTATCGATGGACAAACATAATCATATTGATGAATCTTTATCATCTTTATTATCACTATCCTACCAATGGATAGGCATAATCCTACCAATGGATAAATATCATCCTACCGATGGATATTCATTATCATTACCTAGCAATGGATCACCAACATCATCCTATCAATGGATAAACATCATCTCATCGACGGATATTCAGTATCATTATCCTACCAAAGGATCTGCATTATCCTACCAATGGATCATTAACATTGTCCTACCGAAGAATCATCAACATCATCATCCTATCGATGGAGCACCATCATCATCCTATCAATGAAGAATCATTTATCCTATTGATGGAGAAGAAACATCATCATCGTATCGATAGATCATTATCATTGTCCTACCAATGGATTAACATCATTCCACCGATGGATATTTATTATTATTATCCTATAACTGGATCAACATTACCCTATCGATGGATCTTTATTATCAGCATCCTATCAATGGATCTTTAACCTCACCACCTTATCGATGAATCAACAACATCATCCTATCATTATCGTCATGTTATAAATGTTGAATCATTTATATTATTAATTGAGCATCAACATCATCATCCTATCGATGGAGCAACATCGTCATCATGTCAATGAAAAATCATTTATTCTATCAATAGAGAATCAACATTATCATCCTATCTATGGATCATTATAATAATCCTACCAATGGATCCACATCATCTCACCGACAGATATCATTATTATTATCCTACCAATGGATCAATATCATCCCACCAACATATATATTATCATTATCCAGCCAATGGATCATCAACATTATCCAATCGATGGATCTTTATTATCATCATCGTATCGTGTAGTAGCATTATCCTACCAATGGATCGACATCATCCTACTGATGCATTATCATCATCTAACCAATGAAAAATCAACATTATTTTCATTTGCAAGAATGTCATCAAGAGAGTCATAAACATATTAAATCTGTCTATTTCCAATTACTTCATATAAAAAAGAGAGTATATTGAAGAATTTTATTGCAAATATGACATATAAGCATTATTTTCTCAACGTCAAATTGAAAGAAAATCGATATCAATGATTTGAAGGGAGCAGCTAAGTATCTACACGATAAAAGACACTATCTCCCAGTTTTGATTACATTTTCATGCTAATGAGTTTTACATCAGTCTTTTCTGAGAGCATCCCGAGAGGATGATTTCTCAAAGAAACCACAGGTGCGGGATACATCAAAGAGGATGCAGCACAACATGAAATTTTTCTTAGCAGCGTACGGGACATAGTCTAAAGGGGAGTATTAAACTCCTAGGACGCGAGAAGAGGAGCCACTTCCACCACAATCAAACCACACCTATATCAGAAGGCAGGTAGGTTTTCCTTTAGATTTCCTGGTTTTAGTTTCGCATCCAAAAATTTTGGTTTCACTGTTGCTGCAGGTAACTTTCTAATCTGAGTTACAATGCTCCAAGAGTTTTAGAAATTATGTTTGTGCAAGTTCCTACTTATGGGTGTGAAACGTGCCACATTCATGGCTGAGAGGATGCAAACCTTTTTTTCCTACTCGATTTATTTGTCACTCTTTCAGAACCAAAGGTTATCTTATATAAGAGATTTCCTTTCAACAATAGAGTTGAACTACAAACACCCTGATTCCTAAGGTCTAAGGATATGTAGGTGGGCTCAGTTTTGATGACTGGGTTGTATTCCAATATTCTCTCTTAAATCTTATTTTGGAGTATCTCGGTCCCTTCATAATTTTGTATCGAGATAATTTTTGAATTTTTTCAAAATTCGTGCGTCAAATCAAGCGTATTGAACTACAAGTGGCCTGAATTCTCATATAGTTTGAGATATGTAAGAAGCCCAATTTCGTTGTTCGATCATAATTCTTAATGTTCGTACCAAATCCTTTTTCCAAAAGATGAAGATGTGGTCGGTCAAAATTGGATAAGTCAATTTCATGTTCCTCGAATTTCTTACATCAATCCAAGAAAAATGAGGGACAGCTGTAGACACCCAATCTTGACCCTCCACAATATAAATTAATAATCGAGCTTCTTAATTCCCAAACGATTTAGAATAATTTGTGTTATAAAATTTAAAATATTTTCCAATTTTATTCAAATAGATTTTTCACTTTTTATAACATTTTAGATTTATCTATATATATATATGACTACTCATATTATATTATATATATATAGTCTATCTCTATATATATATACTCTTATATATATCTCTCTATATTATATATATATCTTACGCTTATGTTAGAATTAGTATATCTCTGCTTATTCAAAAATCATCTAAGGAAAATTTTGTTTTAGGTTAAATACTTAGCTAATTTGCTTTAGTTATATATAGGTTTATAATTTAACTTATTTAGTCTATATTTAAGTTTACTATTTATTTTGTTCAGGTTAAGAAACTCGTAAATTGACTTATACTTATTTGGTGCTCTTCATGGGTCTGTGTGCCAAACTTGGGGTCAACAATGTGGGAATTCAATTCGGCTAATTTTTATTTCCCTTCTTCAATTTTGCTCCATCTCAACTTTGGCTTGTTCTCAATTCACAGAGGCCAACCTATCCAACATTTAAATTAGAGAATACCATCAGCCGACCCATCAGAAATACCCAACCCAAATTCCATTTCATCAATTCCAACTCCTAGCCCAGTCCAATTTTGTCGACCCGTCCCAACCCCTTATTTCTTTTTCCTCTCTAACGTAACAACAACATTTTCACGGCGTAGCAGCGTCATTGACACATGAACGACACCTATATGCTCCATATGCGCCTCGTTTCTTCCCTCGGGAGGGCGAGTTGACAAAAATAACGTTCAACATCCTTAAAAGGACGCAACTAGACGAATATGCAGAGGACAACCTACCCTTTTGTCGTATTCTTCCTCATCCTCCTCAAACCAGTACAGTCCTCAGTCGAGCAGAACACGTGTTTCCGTCCTTGGGATTGTGAGGTCAAGTCACGTCTCACCCCAGGGACGATTGAAACCATCAAACCGTCCATCCTCCTTTTTAGTTTTGGCAATGTCTTGAAGCCTCAGTAAAGATGCTCATCCAAATTGGTGATAATTTTTGGGAATTCAAAATACAAGTGGTCCTCGTTCTTATCTGCTTTTGCCTGTTTCCCACCAATTGAACCCTAATTTTTCCCCTATATATATTCGCTTGTGATTCACTGTTAAAGGAATTTTTTATTTGGAGAGAATTGTTCTTGAGCGGAAAATACACATAAAAAATTTACCTTAACCAGAGTAATAGAAATGGGCACTAAAAATACTTTTTAAAAAGGGGAGATAGCCGATTTCGACCAGCTCTTATGTTCTTTTGTTGCTGGTGTTCCTCCTAATTTTTTTGTCAAGATTCGAAAATTCGTTTGGGTCTCTTGCTTCTGTTCGGCCCTGTGCTCGTGGGGTAGAAGTCACTTCCTTGTTTGTCGTCTACATTCGCTGCACATAAGCAGGTAACAAATCCCCTTTTGTATGACTTTCTCCTCTTTCATGTTTTTGAAAGGGTGTCCTCTTCAATGTCCTGGACATGTGTTTATTGCTTCTGGTTGTAGACACGTAATTTTTTTACCGAATTTAAGTTTAACACCAATATTTAAAGCATAAATAATTTTATCAATCTAAATTAAATATATTTTGACTTTTATTATTTTCATTAAGTTTATTTAAAAAGATATAAAAATAAACAACATAAAATATAATTTTTATTAGATAAGTTTATGTTGATTGTTTTTTTTTTAAAAAAGAAGATATATATATATAAGCATATATATTATTTAAACACACTAATTCTCTTAAGAATATTTTTTTAATTTACCCATTTAGCTTTTATTTAATTTTATTTACTCAAAGCAATTAATCATTATATATTAATCATTTATATATATAATATATATATATATATCTATATATCTATATAGATATATATTTATTTAAAAAAAATTCCCATTACCACCCTACCCCCCTTTGTCCACTCACACGACCACACACTACTACTCCTATATACTTTTTTCCCCAACTTAAAAGAAAACAAGAACAGACGATAGAAAAAAAAGACGAAGAAAGTTAAAGGTAAAAAAATTTGTAAGTAAAAAGAAACAGGGAGAAAACAACAAAGAATTTTTTTTTTCCCTAAGAACACCGCACAAGAAATCAAAAAGTTTACTCGAAGTTCAGGTTACTTCGCTGTTCGGTTGGGGTTTATCGAGATTATTTTTTTGGTTGAATTGTTCCGGAAGAGTTTACCATTAATTTAATTTGATTAAATAATTTAATCTCATGTTATACCAGCATTGATTGCAATATATTGAATTGTTAAATGTCACATGTGGTTAAACCATTTACGTTTTTTATGAAGGTTTTTTGTTTCAAATAATTTCATATCAACTTTGTGTTTAGATCCTTTGTGGTATAGTTTATCTCATTGTTAAATTATTATAACAAACCACGATTCATTTATATTTAAATAACTCGTATTTGTTTTAGATTTAAGTAAAATGATTGTCCAAGTCATTTTTAATTTGTTATATTTATTTTTAATGATAACATGTGTAAGCTATTATGTAAATATGTTTAATTGTAGTTAGTGGAAATTTTCGGTGAAAATGTTAGTGCATAAAAAAAAAAATCGAATAATGATTGGAAAATAAAATAAAATAATATAATAACAATAATCATAAACGAAAAAAAAAGAAAAGTTAAAAAAATAAAATTTATTTTAATTAAAGGGCAGAATAAATAAAAATTAAGGTAGTTTTTAAGTATATTTAAATAAATCAAAGAATGAGGGGAAATACATTGGTCTTAAACAATATTCAGAAATTAGTTTAAGTCATAA
Source organism: Solanum habrochaites (assembly GCA_027704765.1). Classification (NCBI taxonomy): domain Eukaryota; kingdom Viridiplantae; phylum Streptophyta; class Magnoliopsida; order Solanales; family Solanaceae; genus Solanum; species Solanum habrochaites. The sequence continues at coordinate 35,371,525 of JAKWJA010002498.1, read as the reverse complement.
ATGTCCATAAGCGACGTGCTAGAACCACGGGACTCGAGGGATGCCTAATTACCTTTCCTTGGTAAACAAATTCTTACCCCGAACTCGTCGCAGACCAAACAAAGATTCTTTTCCTTTGTTAGGGATTAAACAAAAAAGGTGACTTGGAACCGTAACTCTATTCCAAGTGGCGACTCTGAAAAATCAAAATAATCCCTTAATTAATAACGTCACTTACATTGAAAAAATCTTACGAACGCCGCCGCTCGAAAAAGTGTGACATCTATTCTCTGGTTCTCCGCTGGGACTCGAATTTACGTACTTTCTATTGTGGATATTGTGTTTAATGGCATCATGTGTTATTTGCTTGCTTATTTACCCTTGTTGATATATGTGAATTATAATATAATTAGCTTTCCTCTCGCATCATCGAGTCTTCGAGATACTTTTAACTTCGTAGAAGATGCGATTACGCTCCCGAGGCCATGATATACACGAGATGCGGCAACGCCCTGGGAAGGATTCTATAGTAACACATGTCTTAGGATGGACGGACTAACATGATGACATGAAAGCCCTCTACTTGTAAGCTGTCCCTTCTCGACTCGAGTAGTCCCGCTCGTTTTATGGCCAGTCTAGACAACCTTCCCTATAGATTATTTTACCTAGTAAACTAAGCCTCAACAATGACTCTCCTAATAGGATTCGATTTTCTGCCAGTAATGCATAATGTTCAATTAATGGGAAAGCTCAACACAAGTGGTCGAGTTTTTGTTTAGGGAAGTATCCTTGTCTGAGACTATCATGTACATATTTGTGTTATTTCTGTTTGCATTATTGAGAAGACTATACAATGTTGATCGCTTTAGATGAATTAATTATAATGAAAATTAAGTATAACTAAAGTCAATACCAACTAAAGTTTTGAACGTATCTTTTATGAAACACAATTTTTTTCGTATCAACAATTTCATATTTATTTTACAAATAAAAAAATCTATTATTACATTAAGATTTTCTATATATAAAAAAAGAGATTAATCAACGAGAGTTAAAAAATAAACTACAATCGAATATTTAATATTTTTAGTTTTTTGAAATTTTTTAAGGCTATTTATATAAGATATTATCCTATATATATATATAGATATATCTATATATAATATATATATATATATATATATATATCTCATATATACTATCATCTCTATCTCTCTCAACTCTCTCTATACTCTATATAAATATATCTATTATTTTTTCTCTTCTTCCTTTAATAACTATTTTTTTAAAAAAACACATAAACTACACAGAAAAATACAACTTGCTTTTTTATTTTTGTGTGTGGTGTATGTTGGTAGATTCTTTTATAAAAAAAAATACCTTAACATAATTTTTTTTTTGTGTGTATGCTTTTACTTAGTCTATTTAAAAAAAAAATAATTTTTTTTTAATTATTAAAAAAAATTTACTTTTTTTTTGTGTATTATTTTTCCCTTATTCTTGTTTACAAAAATATATATTTTCAGGGCCTAGTTTTGTCACTATCATAATATAGGGAAATTGAATTCCATATGGAAAAGGAGATAAGAGACAAAGAGAGACCAATCACCTCGTTTCACTGATATTGGATAAGGCCCGCTACTCTTGAAGACATTGGTATTAACAATATCAAGCCATTGTGACGAGGAATGTGTTCAAACGCTTGGTGATTTCTACAAAGCCTTTTGTATTTGAGCCACGAGGATTTGTCAGAGCACTAGTGGCATTTTTTTGGGACCCGTTAGGAATGTATTCCGTTTTTCTTTCTGGTTGTGAACTCACCCCACCCTTTAGGAGATATGGCATTCATTGGAAAGGTAACATCTTCACAAAGAAGAGCCTATGATACCAAAACATATTAATTGGGATGAGATTTCTTTCTAGAATACTGCATATAATTAGAATGAATATGGTGGTTGTTCTCGATAATGTGGTTCGTTATAATTTTGTACAAAAAATATGCTAAAATGATGGGATTCGAATGTATGGAAAGAAAACTCCTAATAATGGGTGTTCGTCTGACCTAGGAAGCACACATTGATGCCTTCGTGTGACTTTTTGGAATCATTGTATTCGTCCAAAAAAAAGGAGAAGATTAGCGTAACTTTAGCTGCAGTCATTCAGCTTTGAGAAAAAGCCTTATATGACCCTCGTACCAATGAATTCAGCAGACATCTATCGTGCTTTAATTAACTATTGCCAAGGATGGAAATCGACTACTTTGAGAGATGCAATTGTATTTCCGCATACTATGGATTTGAACAATTCTCCATCACCCTTGATTCAGTGTACTTTAAATTAGAAATGAAATGATTATTTGGAGGGTGCCACAAAGAAAGAATCAAAGATCATAGTCTTCCGAAGGTATTAAGCTGGGAAGAACACTCAATAATCTGACTTCTGACAAGTTATGTTGTAATTAGCATTGGTTTCCCTCGGATCGCCGAGTGTGATATAACCTGTCTACTTTTCGATCGTTCATTGTCCTCATGGGTCGTCGAGGGTGTCCAACCTTACCTGCCCTTAGAGTCAAATGCGACAACTGGGTGACGCCAGTTTTATACCAACCATGAAGATATGTGTATTCATGTATGAGTTTCATCCCCAAGAGACCTTTAAAGGCACAATCAGAGAATATTTAAATTTGAGTGGGATGCATACTCTCAATCCCCACTATACTCGTGAAGGATCGCACAGGAGGTGCGGTGGACCAAGGCATACTTAGACTGGGTTCATGATCATCTCCCCTTCCTAGGTTATGCCAGAAGGTTCAATAAAAGGCCGCTATAAATCGAGAAAGCAGAAATTGTGAGTTAAGATTTACGCAAGCTCGCTCAAAGGCGAAAGAAGCTAAATCCTACTCTGGGATATCCTAAAGAATGACCCTGAAAAAATGCAATAGATTGGCCCAACGTGATGCGATATTTGAAGTTAGAGTTAGAAACCCGCCTATCATTCTAACCTATACAAGAAGATACTTGGGCTTGCCACAGGCGTTTTTTCTATGGAGACAACAGGAAGAGGAGTATAAAAGAAAAAGGCCCAGCTTATCTGCGCACAGTCCTAGAATCCAAACTCAAGTAAAAGCCTCTATGGAACGGGAAAAGAAATAAAAGGCATTTTCAGTGCTTATCAGGCATAGTGTGAGATTGAGAGAGGTCAAAGAATATCTGAGCGAGATGCACCTCCACCCTCAAATTGAAGAACTCCAGAACAAAGGGAAATTTGACGCATGCAGGCAATATTGCTCATCCACTGATTACAGAATTGTAGGACAATATGGATGAATCCAGATACCGAATACTACACTCATGAGGGATTAACTCAACAATGTTTCTGCTAGAATATTTACACCAGAACGATGAAGAGGTTTGGCAACAGCCTTGCTTTGCTTCATATCTACGAAAGCGTTGGCAAGATTTATAAGTGCCTTGGAGATGATTGAGATTCGAGAATTCAATTTTTTCTTTTAGAGTCTATTTTCTTAGTATGATATTTCATTATTATTATTATTATTAGTTTGTTTCTCTTTCTTTTCGTTTTTGTTATTTGATTTTCATTATAGTCTATCTAAGTCCCTAGGTACTTCTGTTTGTTTTGGTTTGTTTTATTCAAATCATGTTTCCAAATATTTGAACATGAATGAAAAAATTTTCTTCGGTCACCTATGTGCATATGTCATGCAAAAAAATAAATATATTTATATATATATAATATATAATTAATTAAATATCTTTCTCGAACACCAAGATCTGATTAATGGCCAAACATGATACGTAGGCAACCCAGGGGTTCGGTCCTCAAATTATGATTATATTATATTATTTTCTTTTCTGTTTTATCTTCTTCTTCTCTAAAAATTGATAAATCAAATGATAATAAATAAATAAACAAATAAGTCACATAAACAAATAAGTAAAATAAATAATAATAATAATAATAAAATATTAAAAAAACTAATGAAGAAAAGATGCCTAGGTAAGCCCGGTTTGAACAGAGTCCTCCATATTAGAAGTATGTATGTGGATAAATTTGCATAATTCTTACACTAATCGGTTTATTACTCGATTCAGAGAGACAGGATAGAGAGAGAAAGAGAAGAGAGACATACTATCTTAGCAAGGTAGTTGGTTGTGGTTTAAAACGGGCATCACACTCCTTACAAACACAAGATCAAAGAGAAACATAAAATGTCCCCCAAATATGGAAATGAATCGTACATGACGAGGAGATTCCAAAACCAGATGTACTTCACAAGAACTAGGGAACAACAAAGAATAATGGCGTTAAACACCAAATGACAGAGTGTACGAGAGGCTTGGATGAGGTGGACAACCTCCACCGTCTTCAAGTCCGACACTTTTAATACAAATATGTCTCACACCCTCTCTAGGGTGTCGACAAGCGATCCGATATATCCCCCTGGATCGCCCTAAGCTAACAGATTCATGTCGCTTGGAACGTTCTATGTGTGCTCCCTTCGAATACGCCTTTGATAAGTAACCCACTCTTTTGTCAACTGACCCTACTAACAGCATCCCGCAGCCAACGATGGGTGCCCAAATCCAACAGTGATCCTTCTTCCCAAAGATCGGCGTGATCAGAGTTCACTCTTGGAGAGGCCATGTAAAATTCAAGCTCTCATCCCCACATTCATCAGATAGTTCCCCTAATCGAAATGAGTAGATGGTCAAGAATGAGTACCATACGAAATGACTAAGAATAAGAGTTTGGAACAGAGTAAAAGAATATGCAGGACTAAGTGAGGGGGGCTCAAATGCGTCTCGTTCAGTGGATTGTGTATGTTTCCTCACTTCATACCTGCTGTTTTTAAAAACGTCCAAAGTTGAAAATATGATGGTCCAAGAGACCCCATAGCTCATCTAAAGAGATAATTGCAACCAATTGAGGGGTGCAAATGGCAAAGAAGAGTTACTTATGCCTATTTTTGGGGAAAGCGGTTAGTATTGATTGCATCTGAATGGTTCAAGATCAGATATCACCACTCTGGCACATAGGGATGATTTGGCTCGATGTTTTGTCACAGCAATTTCCAATATAATATTGACATTTTTTTTCCAGATCGCTCTTCGTTAGCAACATGAGGAAAAATACCACGTAAAATTTTCATGAATATGCTATTAGTGGAGGACAAGCTGCTAGGATTAAACCACCACGGCGATGAGGAGGTTAGAGATGATGTGACGTTTTTCTCCAATCGCAAACCGTGTTACTCTTCGCACTATCCTGCTTTCGCCGGTAGGGAAGACATTCGCTGAAGTTATTAGGTAGGGAAATGGTGGAAAATGGCATAAAGTCTGGAAGATTGTAATTCAATCTGCCTTAAAGCTCACAACACAGTGCTTCAAATGGTTCGGAAATATTGAAAGGAAGAAGAGAAGGGCAGGATGTGACCAAGCTATTGTATCAGCGCCTAGGACTCATGGTCCAAGGTAATTCCTCCAACCTATTTTCCTTCCCAAGCTCCACAATATTCTGTCCGGCATACCTCCATATCATGTTTTTATGCACCCAATTGCAATCCCCTTTCTTATCCACAATGGCGTGCACCAACTCCACCAAATCATCCACCACCCCGCCCCACAAGTTCTCAAATACGCTAGAATTCATTTCGTTTCGCCTAGACCACATACACAAAAGGGAAATGATTAAAGATGATTTCACTCCTATTGGTGGAGTTCATATCTATCTTGTTTCCATACCAAAAATTAAGGCACTGAATTTTTTGAGTCCTATTGAGAGAAGATGTTGAATCCTCCCCGAGAAATTTGGACTATTCTCAACATTGCGCATATTGTTCTAAGCCCCTGGGCACAACATGAGAGAGGTTGGTAATTGAAAAGGTGCATTCATGGATTTGATCGTTCTAATCGAATTATATTACTAGTCTGCGTGACCCAACATCATCAAAATCCATTGCCAATGGCATACTTAAACAATACATGCTGGAAATGATGAAGGGTCTAAAGAGTTGCATCTGCTCCGTATAGCCAATCTTATGGTTTGGAAAACTGGCATTGAGAATTCAGCAAATGTGTTGATCTAACAAAATATGCCTTTTATGGGGCGGAAAATGTGTTAAAGTTGGAGTCCATCACACACATCATCGTAACTGTGAAAATGTTTCCCTGTAAGATTTTGGGCAAGCCCGAGTAGCACAATCGTTTGTTTACAAAAGGGCCAACAATCCTATCTTGATCGTAGCGAGGGCCCATATTCCTCCTGGTGATTATCAGGCCAGTCTCCCACCTCCCAATGACTAACCCCCAAAGCTGTTCCTTGGAACTATGATCCTACTGTGCGTGACATACAAGGGAAAGGAAATTGATTAAGAAATAGATGAAGTAGGAGGAAATAACCGTCAGGAAGATGTTATGGTCCCGATGGAGTTAAGGAAAACTAAAAATGAACCAAATACAATAAGAGTCGCGGTCACATGAAGGATACAGTAGAATTTCTAATGAAGATAACCTCTCAGACTACGTCACTCCGTGGTGGAACAATTAGAAAAACTTCAGCCAATCTCTTTGGTGTCTTTGCTAATATCTGATGAACATCGTAAGCTATAATGAAAATTTTGAATGAAGCACATGTTCCAGTAATTCAGTGATCAGTTAGAGAAGATTGCTGGGAGAATCTTTGAGTAAACGCGCATCACCCTTTTCAGATAGATGAACTACCTAAAGAAGGTACAGGGACTAACCAATGCCTACATAATCACTGTAAATTGAATTTCATAGGTGTCAATCGAGTTTCTAATTGATGTGTATCTGGAGCAAATATTTGTCCCTTTATCACCTCTACATAAATTGAATTGTTAGTGGCTGAAAGGTCCCGCCCCAACAATGTATGTGTTAGAAGCTTTTGATGGTCAAAAACGATGTTACTTGGTGAGTATAGAGTCTCGTTACTAACCATAGGCCTTTGGATCTCGCTGTAAATTTTCAAGTGTTTGGATATCAACGCGTCCTACAATCATTTTCGGGGAGGCATGGGTGCATCGGCTGGAGTCATTTCCCCATGCAACGTTGCAATCAAATGATTAATTTTGAACACGACCGACAAGAGTAATTGTTCCTGGTGAGTGGGATTTGTCATCTTAAAGACTCTTCCTTCCCCTTTTAATCCAATGCGGATATGAAATGAGGCACTGTTATCAGCTTCTGAGGTAGTGTTATTGTAGACACGGATTTCCCCGAGTGGAGTGGTCATTTCAAAACCAAATATGCCCATCGCGTCTGTAATGGTGGTGAATGAATGGGCGAAACATGGTTTTTTTTTTTTTTTGTTTTTTTTTTTTTTTTTTTTTTTTTTTTTTTTTTTTTTTTTTTTTTTTTTTTTTTTTTTTTTTTTTTTTTTTTTTTTTTTTTTTTTTTTTTTTTTTTGTTTTTTTTTTTTTTTTTTTTTTTGTTTTTTTTTTTTTTTTTTTTTTTTTTTTTTTTTTTTTTTTTTTTTTTTTTTTTTTTTTTTTTTTTTTTTTTTTTTTTTTTTTTTATTTTTTTGGGTGGTTTTTTTTTTTTTGGGGGGGGGTTTTTTTTTTTTTTTTTTTTTTTTTTTTTTTTTTTTTTTTTTTGTTTTTTTGGAGCCGGTAAAGGCTTAGGAATCTGCTTGCAAGGAGAGCTTATCCTGTTAGTCCAAGAAAGAGCATCGTACTTTTGGCTTAGGCTACCAACCTAGAGTCGAGGACAAAATGAAGGCAAAGTGAGAAGAAGATGATGTAGGGTCACTTAACAAGCCTATACAACCATCTACAAATCCTTCATCAAAGCCAATGCACAAAATCTTATCAATCATCTTTTCCTTTTCAGAGCCAGTGATGAAAGTTTAGCGAAGACATGATCAACTATTTTCAGATTTTTTGTCGGGTTGATATGGTGGAACTCGGAGAAGGCACTAGCGACCGAGATGTGAAATTCATTGGCCCTGATGTCAATCTAAACAACTTGGGAGGCCCCCCTCCCCTGTTTAAAGACGAGTCTTGTGTAGTCTGTCTTGTTTTTTCTTTGGTCGTCCGATTCATTCAAGGATTGTAATTAGATTTGACCCTTGTCGTTTTGATTTCAAACATTCTATTTCCCTTTCAATAGGATTAAATTGCATCTTTTTTTCAGTCTAATGTATTTGTTCGTTTTGTTTATACATTTCTTTCTAGCCATTCTAGTATCTGCCATGCATGGTAGAATTTTTCGCCCAGATCTTAAATATCCAATCTAATCTTCGAACCTAATATTGAAATAATAAGTTCAAGATCGAATATGAATGAAGACATAATATTTGAAGAAGTGAAGGAGGGATTTCAATCATTTTTAAAATAAGTCACATCAAACATGGGCGAAACTGAGAACGATAAATTTGGGGATCAGAAGTATTAAGGAGAACTAGATAAGTGTACCATTTCGAGCATCAAAAGGACGATTTAATCCAGGCCCTATTGATTACAAAGATGTTTTTTTTTGCGCATCTTAATGACATGACATTCCTGTATTAAGCACTGACATGGTTTGTTCACAAGTTGCCAATTATCTAATTTTCCTTCCGATAAGCAGAAGTTGAGAAAACATCAAAACCGACATGAGTGTAATAGTTAAAGAGGAGATCACAAGCAACTTGAGGACAAAGTCATGGAGTCGCTCAATATCCGTTCTGGTTAGCCAATATGCATACCCGTCCCTCCGAAAGACGGGAAGTTTGCATATGTTTGATTATCGTGATTGAATAAGGGCAAGTCCAAAGATGTTTTTTCCTTTGGCCTAACATCCATATTTATTGGTAGTTGTGCTAAACATGAGGACGGCATTTTGCCACATCATGTCCGCACAAAGGCAATTTTTTTCTCCAATTGGAGAGTACCATTCGTTTATAAAAGTGTATTACCCATGGTGCTCTTCACTTAGCAGATACAGAAGGGCAAAGTGACAGAAACGTCCGTCAATGCCTTAGCTGTGAAAACGATATACATATGATTGAGTTCGACATTAGAAACCCTTAGTTTGGGCCGAACATTTCAGGTTGATTCAATGGGTCTCTTGGTTATGCTGTTTTCCTGACTTTTTTTTAAAAAAAGAATTAAAAACAAAACAAAACAATTGTCTGAACACATTGACATGATTCTTGTTTCGTAAGATACGTAGGAAGCCTAATATTGGGTTCGGTTTCATCAAATACAAATTCAAAAATTCATATTGTTCGTTTAGATACTGGGGCAAATTCGTTTGTTTATTCATTCGGTCTCTCACTCAAAGCTCAAAATCAACCCCATCATCAAGTAAAAAAAAAAAAATCTTTTCATTCATCAACCCTTGATATGTCGAGAGTAATTCGGTTTATAGTTAGGAAAATCCTGAATGGGCGCCATTACACAAATGTGAGTAGAAAAGAAATGAAAAATGAGAGAAGTCTTAGTGGGTAAAAACCCTAAGGGGGGGGCACCGTAATGCTAAAAGGAGTTTGAAGATCAAACGAGTCTTATTGGTGAAAATTATGACATGAACCATAAGCAGACTGAGCTGGAGCAATTAACATTTGAGTTTTAGCGCAAAGACTTCGGAAATACACAAAGTCTATAAGGGGGTTCAGAGTATTTATGGCTTCATTAAAGTGTTGGGGATTCCACATCAAGTTGAATAATCAATAATGTTTTATGAAAGATGGATAGCCCAAGTCTGGAAATCAATTCAAATTGAATGGCAGGGATCGTAGACTCGGCTCCCACACTCGATAAGTTTTTCTTCTCTCTTACCAAAAAAAGTCTTCATCGAATCTTTTCTTTATTCGCATATAGTTCGTTTCTTATAGTTTTTTTTCGTCATTTGTGGATGTGTTTGTGTCGAGTCTTTTTCAAAAAAAAACTATGAAGGAATTTTCAATACTCGCTAAAAAAAACAACCAAAGGTCCTAATAGATTACTAGGCAAAGCTCATGCTACTGATTTAATCTGTCTTCAAGTGTTGAATTTTCGAAATTCCCTATGATCCTATGAAGGCTAAACAATTTGAGTTTTGAATGAGATAGACAGTGGATTTGGGTCGGCAAAATAACAAAATGTGGAGAAAGTACAATCATAGTAAAAGTTTGGAGACACGTTGGAAACAACCAAAGAGACATCGTTTTTTGAGCCAGCCCTTGTCGAAAGATGGAACCACAAACCAACCACCACCTTTTCAACTCCCAAATTTTCTTTTTTGAAGCAGGACACAAGTTGTTTTCCAGATTAAGGATTCGAGGAACCTTATGGTTCAACTAGTCTATCAGGCGAGCGAAATTGAAACCTACACTAAAAGATTGTGGAATATTATATGAAGTTGGTCTAATATATATCAAATAAAGCGATTACTTGAGTTGGAATATTTATTTTATTTATTACTATTTTATTATTTTTCTCCTTGAAGAACTCCAAATAATGAAGATAACCTTCACAATGTTTCCGTTGTATTATTAGTTTGTTGAAAAACTTTATTAGCCGACCCTCCTGATAATGGGAGTAGCACGACCCCCCTGGATAATGGGACTCCATGACCCCCGCTAGAAATGGATTAGCAGGAGACCCTCCTGGATAATGGGACTAGCAGGACCCCCTGGATAATGGGATAGCATGACCCCTCCTGGATAATGGGACTTATCAGGACCCTCCGTGGCATAATGGGATTAGCAGGACCCCTGGATAATAGGACTAGAAGGACCCTCCTGATAATGGTACTAGCAGGACCCTCTTGATAATGGGATTAGCGGACCCTCCTGGATAATTGACTAAGCAAGACCTCCTGGATAATGGGACTAGCAGGACCCTCCTGGATAGTGGGATATCGGGACCCTCTTGGATATAGACTAGTAGGAACCCTCCGGGATAATGGGATTAGCATGATCCTCGGCTGGGATAATGTTGACTACAGGAACCTTCCTGGATAATGGGATTAGCCATGACTCTCCTGGATCATAGGATTAGCAAAGGACCTACTGGATAATTGGATTAGCAGGACCTCCTGGATATGGGGACTAGCAGGACCCTCCTGAATAATGGGAACTAGCATGACCCCCTGAATATGGGATTAGCAGGACGCCTCCCTGGAAAGGGGCTTAGCAGGACCCTCCTGGATATGGGACCCTCCCGGATAATGGGAGTAGCAGGACCCCCCTTGATAATGGGAGTAGGCAGGACCCCCTGGATAATGGATTAGTAGAACCCTCCTATATATGGGATTAGCAGACCCTTCCTGAATATGGCACTAGCAGGACCCTCCTGGATGAATGGGGCTCAGGACCCTCCTGTATAATGTGCTAGAAGGACCCTCCTGGGATAATGTGATTAGCCGGACCCTCCTGAATAATTGGACTAGCAGGACCCTCTGAATACTGGACTAGCAGAACCCTCCTGAATAATGAGATTAGATACTTTCTCATAGATTAACACTAACTTCCGATTCTAGATTTTTTAGTTTTATATTTTCTCCTGAAATTAAACACGATCCAAGCAAAAGTTTATGTTTTATATTTAGATTTGCTATAACGCACCAAAATTTTCCACGGTGAAATTGGGGGCAAAAAATTTTATTTATTTTTTTTGTTGTGGTGGTTCTCTCAGGTGTTCTAAAGCGGAGCCTGGTTTGAAATTCAAAACAAAGTTTTCAAATTTCCTTGATAATCATTCCAAGATGGTTAGAAATAAGCTTCTTCAATGCATGAGCACCTGACTCCACCCAAACCATGGTATCTTTTCTAGTCAACTTTTATCAAGAAAACACGCATTTATTCAAGAGCTTTTTCCCGTTGTCATTTTGAGAATGTCCAAAAGTTCCGTCTAAGTGGCAATTCAACTCCATTCCCATTCTAAGTAAGAATATTCACTCAAAAATCAATGTGATATCTTAAAGTCAAAATCAAGTGACATTCAAGAGAAGCTGCGTGGGATGGAAGTTTGTACATTTGATTTTCTTTTGACTAATAGTTTTAAATTTTTATATAAGGAATAAGAGCCGCGATCTTGAGCCTCGATGAACTCACTTAACTTCCAACTCTCATTTATCTCCTCGAACTACAAGTGCCTGATTCCCTTATCACCCAGGATATGTAAGATGTGTCGCAAACAAGGACAATCGTCGCAACAATTTTGATCTTTTCAAATAAGAGTTCGGTCAAAACTTGTCACTGGTTGTCTACTACTTCTTTGGTCTGAAATCTCTTCGTGTTTCCAGTCAAGAGGGGCAACTGAGACACGTAATTTTTGACCGAATTTAAGTTTAACCCCCACTATTTAGAGCTATAATTTTAGCACTCTACAATATTAATATATTTTGGACTTTTTATTATTTTCATTAAGTTTTATTTAAAGTATAAAAATAAACAACATAAACTAAGTAGATTGTTTAATTAGATAAGTGATATTTTGATTGTTTTTTTTTTAAAAAAAAGAGATATATTATATATATATTTAAATGTATTAAACTCAAAAATCCCATTACCCCCCACTGTGTCCACTCAACGACACATCTACTACTACATTACTTTTTTTTTCCCAACTTAGAAAGAAAAACATAGAAAAAGACGAGAGAGAAAAAAAAGACGAAAGAAAGAGAAAGAGGAAAAAATCTGTAAGTAAAACAAAAAATTATAAGAAACAACAAGAATTTTTTTTTTCCCAAAGAACAAAACGCACAAAGAATCAAAAGTTGAATTGAGTTTACTTTCGCGGTTCCTTATTCGATTATTTGTTTTTTTAGAATTTTCGCAAGAGGTACCACCCCCCATTGCCCCCCCCCCCCCCCCCAACCATTTAATTTTATTTTATTAAAAATAATTTAATATCATGTTATACAAGCATTGATTGCAAAATATTTGAAGTTGTCAGAAAATTACATTTGGTTAATCCATTACGTTTTATATGAGTTGGTTCAAATATTTCATATCAACTGTGTGTTTAGATCCTTGTATGCTTATATTCAGTGTGGAATTTATTAAACAATCCATGATTCATTTTATATTAAATAATCGTATTTATGTTTATATTTAAGTAAAATCTTGTCAAGTCATTTTAATTTTTTATATTAGTTTATAATGATAACATGTGGTGAGCTATTATGTAAATATGTTAATTAGTTAGTGGAATTATCTTTTAATGTTAGTGACGTAACAAAAATCGAATATGATGGGCACAACTAAATAACTCATATAATAACCATCATACTACAAATAGACGCAGTTCACAAACCAAAACTGTGAGCCGCATCTCCTCCCCCGGGCCCAGCGCCCCGCCCCACTCAATCCTCGCACGCCTTTTTTCCCCCAACCCTGCCATTGACGAGGAAGAGTTCTTTTACTTTTTTCATTTTCGATGGTTTTTAAGTTTCGTTTCCCAACCCACAACATTAAGTTTGACTACAAAAAATATATAAATAAACACCCTTGAAAGTTACAATAATAATACCAAAAAAAAAATAATCGTAAAGATGAGAAGGTTACAAGACAAAAAGGGCGTAACACATAGAGAATAGCACAAAGAAAAGTAAAAATAAAGAATATCTTATTTCTTTCTTCTTTGTTTTATTTAATTTATATGCGTATATATATTTTTAATTACAGGCACTGAATTATTAAAATAAGGTATTTTAATGTATTTAAATAAATCAAACAATTGAGGGTAAATAACCTTTGTCTTAAAATTTAAATACAATAGTCATAAATTAGTTCAGTCATAAATGTCCATAAATAGACCGTGCTAGAACCACGGGACTCGAGGGATGCCTAATACCTTACCCTTGGTCAACAGAATTCCTTACCCGAACTCGTTCGCAGACCAAACAAAGAGTCATTTCCTTTTGATTAGGAATTAAACAAAAAAGGTGACTTGGAACACCGTAACTCAATTCCAAGTGGCAACTTTGAAAAAATCAAAATAATCCCTTAATTAATAACGTCACTTAAATTGGAAAAACACTTACGCCGCCGCGCGAAAAAGTGGTGTGACACTGGCTATTACATTCTTAACATAACGATAATTCCATATCGGTGTTTCTTTAGCGATTTGGAATCCGTCCAACATGGAGGCGTATATTGTAAAGTTGTAATAGACTAATAGTTGGGTCTCTTTCAAAGCGTCTCACCTGCTGATCTTTTTTTGTTCGAATTATTGTCATTAGCTCGAAATTTGGATTCCCTTTTTTATTTGTTTGCTCGTTTTGTTCACAGATTAATGTGGTTCATGTCTATCCTTTCCCTCCTCGAAATTGAGTCCAAGATATTTTTATGGGTATCTTTGAATTTAAAGTTTGTTCCCTCTATTACGCTTAATGTTGAATAGTCTGCATACCAGATTTTCTTAGTGAGCTTTTCTTAGAAACATGATAGTACATATAGACACCATCTCTAGTTGTTGCTTATAACCTCTGGTGTCATTTCACCTTTCCCATCAGAATGTATGTTAGCTTAACTTGCAATTTCTGGTAAATGGTTTGTTTAACTTCTTTACCTTGCTATCTCTAGACATAGTTATTTATTCTTTTCGGATTTCTAGTGTGCTGCTCAAATAACTTGTTGTTTCTATCTATGTACGTCTTTGCTTCAGTAATTGGAATTTGTATTCTCCCCTCACCCCTCTCGTAAGTTCGATTTGAAGTGATGCCTTTGTCCGCGTGAGAGTTCAAGAAATATGGTTTGGATGTGATTATTTAGTCAATTTTTTTCTTATTTGGTTTGACTTGAAATCTTCCATGATATAATGGTGGTATTTTGTTCCTACGTGTATTTAATAATCATGAACTATTTTTCCTTCCTTCAGCTCCAACAACTTATGTTAGCAAAGTCCTTTTTAAAAAAACTAAAATTAATATGAAAAATCATGGCTTACATTTCCAAATTCTTTTGTATATTAACTGTATGCCTCTTTGAGAAAAGTCAAAGTCAAATGAAATATATCTTCTAACTCTAAAGCACTTGTAGTGGTTCACTTTTGATATCATTACATTTTTTTCATCTTAATAATGAGGTAGTAAATGGTTTTTATTAAGCTTGGGTTTTGTTAAAATTGAGTTTACATGATTTCTATGGACTTTGAGAAAGTTTTAAATACCGTTCTTATTGGTTACTATTGATTGAGTATCGTTTGAGTTTAGCTTCAATCAAGTTTCTCACGGTTATTTTTGTTTGTCTTATTATTGTGAATACTTTCTAAATATTTTTCATGTTGTTCTTTTCATATGGAACTCCTCTCGAGTCCATTTGGACTCCATTTCCTCTCCTTGTGTCCTCTTCGAGCCATGAAGGCTCAATCCTTCATATTGGAGTCAAATGTAACTGCCATTTAATCAAAAGAACATTCATTACATGAGCAATCATAACAAAAGAGGATCCTTACCATAATTACCCTCAAATCTTACTCTTGCAATGCATGAATAAGAGCCCGTACTCCTATCCATGATAATCAAGTCATCTTGAGTAGCCATAGTTCATCCTAGACTTGACCTTGTGGAAATTAGCCTTTATCAACATAGACCATGTGAGATTGCATGAATCTGGTGTCATGCACCACACCAAAAAAAGGTGTCCTACTAGCCTAAGGCAAAACCAAAATATATATTAGCTTTTAGGTCAATCCGATAGATAAATAATCTACAGGGGCACGTAGTTTATGAGATAAGGAGATTGCTTCTAGAAACCCCAAACTTACATAATGAGGAGCTTCCATCTCATGAGATTAACTTTATAAACCCAGACATTCTTAACGGGAGAGCCTCTATTTCATTTTCAATATCCTGTGGGTGCTACGTATAATTCCCATGAAGTATTTATTGAATCCTAACTTATTTTATTAGGATAGCTCATTAGAACATGCGTGAATAAACTTTTACAATCCATGTCCATGTTAAATTCAACAGTTGAGAACTGACTTTCAACCTAGAAACATCAATTTGTGGGGAAAACTTTCACATTATGCTCATTATGTGTTTATGAGAACGAACATTGAATCAACACAATAAAATAATCATGGAACGATCATGCATGAGTGTGTATGAGAGAATGACCTTTCAACCACACAACAATAATAATCATATTCACATATGAAGCCATGACTAGGCATAATTCTCATGTTTTACCATTCTTGGATCAAGGATCACATTCAACCAACCACATCTATGGTTAACACGCTAAAAATGGAAAATAATATGATTCAAATAACTCAACTATTACAACATAATCTCATTATACTCATCTCTCCACAATTCACTGTTAAGATAGTAACAAATTGGAGATATAGGTGTTTTAATGGGTTCTTGGGGAATATCCAACATCCATTCCAAAGGAAATCCTCTAATACATAATTGTAGTAATCAATACATTATATGCATGATTCTAAAACAGTCTACATTCACAATACCCACACTTTAAGATCTAATTTGGGAAAATAGGCAATTCATGGATTCTTGAGTAATTCAACTTAAAATCATATAAAATCATCAATATATACATACATAAACATAATTCAATCATTTAAAACGAATTAGAAAGGAATCCAAAGAGTTTCTTTGCCTATTAGTGATAATGGGAAAATGCATAATTTGATGTTTACACCCCAAAAATTTCTAAGCAAAGACATAAATTATTCTAGGAATGTGTAAAGGCGCAAACTCAATGATTTTTAATTATACATAGGTTTGAAGATAACTTCATATTTATAGGAAGTGTATTGGATGTGAATTAAGGTCATAAGTATCCTCTAGCATAAAGTCAAGATCAGAGATTCCTTATCGGTAGAGTTTTGAGTATACAATTTTACTTAGGTAAGTATCAAATGACCATATATCCTAGAATATAAAATTTATGTGGAACATAAGATATCAAATTATAGGTCATTGAGTCTTCTTTCTAATTCCACCAAGTTTTCATTAATTGAAGTTTAGAGTAAAAAGTTATGTTCTTTTTACTGTACACTATCCAGTTGTGCACCTGCTCGCACCGGAGGTATCTTCCGCGGGATAGCATGGCGAGGCAGTGGCTACTGAATTCCTTCACATTGGCTGCATACCCGATACATTTTTTGTGAGATAGTGTGTCGCAATAGACTCTTAAGAAAACCCAAAGACTTAGTTGACCTCCCTACTTCAAAAGTTTATCCTAGAAAGAGAATTATTCAATAAACTAGCTTCTTTTAAGGTTTATTCGCCATGGGTAAGATTTGATCATAAAATTTCACAATTTCTTCATTTTCACGCCAACTAACACCATCTACCCATTAAATTTATAAGCGTTCCAAAAAACCCACCTCTAAGGTTTAAGAAATGAATTCTTACTATATTTTCCTCCAAAGATGTCACCATTCGTTTAGAGTTTAGTAATTCATGTATTTTAGTTCTTGAATAATTATTCATGATTATTTTATCACGTTAATCATATTTAGTTGAGAATTGTTGAAAGCTTTTGCCTAAAAATTTTAATGTATTGACTTCTGAATTATTGCAAGTTCATGTATTTAAAGTTCCACTGAGAAGGTTTTTTTTTAAGGCGACCACGAATGGTTCCAAATGAAGGGTTTCAATATGAGTTTCTGAGAGTTTATACATAGTTTTGAAGTAGTTTAGTTTAAAAATTAAAGATAATTAAACTTAAGAGGTCCTTAGTTACTAATCAACATCCCCCCCCACAACATTCCTATCCAATCCCTCCTCTCACACCTCCAGCTATCACCTTCCCCCCTACAGACCCGCCACAACCCGCCCACGACCCAGCAAAGCCCAATAACCCACTGAATCTTCCTCCTCCTTCCCGCCACCACTGCCCTCGTACATTCCTAAGCAGCCCTCGCTAATCAATTGCCCCCAATTCCCCCAAAACCGGGATTCCCTCCTGAAACCCAACTTCAAAGACCCATTCGCACACACCACCCACCCACCCACCCGTTCGCCTGCCCTTCTCCTCGCTACCGTCACTCCCACTCACTTCCCCTCGAGCACACTCGATTCAGCCGTTCATCTTCCCAGACAACGCCCACCCCCCCTCGAGACTCACCCACCCTCAACTAACATTGTCCCCCTCATTTCCACCTTCCAAAACACCATACCACCAACAATTATACTCATACAAACAAAAATACAACCCGACCCCCACGTCTTTAACACTTGCCGCATTACCTCCATCACACAAGAATTCCCTAACAATACCTTTCACACCGCCTACCCCTGCCCCGCTAATCCCAACAAAACACCGCCACTCCCCCCCTTACCACGAACTCACCAAATCCTCCCTCCCCTACCGTCCATTTGCACATATTATTCGAGGATCTTTATGAACTTCCAATGTTCTAAAGAGAAACGGGCACCCCCCTGTCCCTACGCTTCGTATGAACACCCCCCTTCCGAAAATTAATCTAACCGAAACACACAAATACCCACCCTCATGTCCTCAGCGAACCGATCGAACGCGCCACACCAATTCATACCGCCGTCTTCATATGCCCCATTTCCCCATGAGCAAAGACGTCTGGTACGCCTCTAACGCACTACCGCAGCGCCGGGTATCGAACAATAATAAGACGCTCCTAATGCCTACGCCATCCGGCACGCTTAGCACCCGAATCATCCCAAGACTCCAAGTTCCAACTTTAAGGGGCACATCCTCACAAGAAAGTCTCAAGCGCCAGGATTATGAATCTAACCGAGAAGGCTAAAAGTAAAAACGGAAGAAAAGGGTGGGTGGGCACTGCTATGGGGAAAAGAGGTATTTTAGCGACATAGTTTATATATATATATATATTAGTATGAGCATTATTGCACGATTTTAATCTTTGTTAGTTGAATAGTCAGGTACATTGGGTATTGTCTCGACACCTATCTTCAGTTAATAGACGCTTCATAGTAGACAAAGTTAGTGAGTCGATTTAGTCTTTAGTATTCAGAAGTTTTAAAACATTATTGTAATTTTAATTATTTATATGAGATTTCTTTGACATTTTGGTATGAGATATATGTTTAAATGACTTCATTTGTTTATTTTATAAGTCTTACATATGTATACATAATTTTTCGCTCAGTAGTCATCCAGGTCAAGGTTTCCCTTGGGACCAACAATAGTTCTGAGTGCTTGCCACATCTACGGTGCAGTCTTGAGATTTGCCTGACTTGGTATTTGAGAATATAGTTCAAGTGTCCTAGGGTGTCTACAGATCAGTGTTTTTTTTATGGGTGTGTGGTGGAGTACATTTATAATCAGGAGGCCTACAAGGTCTTTAAAAGATGATTTCCATTCTTTCATACTTTAGTTCATCTAATAAAGTTGTTCCATAAGAAACTTATTCATATTCATGCGTTACTCAAGCCTATTAACTACCTCTCATATTCAAGGTGGTAGAAGTAGTACATATCATATTCATATCAATGAGTTACACTTAGAAAAAAGCCATTAGAATGTAAAGAGACACCACAAGACATGAGAGGAACCCATTAGTGTGCTTAAGTTTATTGATTCGAAGGAACGCATCTTATTATAATAAATTGTGTATTTAAGTGAAAGCGAGATGTCCTCTCACACTTTCTTGTATAAATCTTATTTTAGATGATACCTTTAAGAGGGAAGTATGTTTAAGAATGCTTGGATAGTTTTGTCAAATTAAAGATAGTGAGATTTGTGATATTATGAACCATTAGTTGTAGGATTTCCTAGAGTTAAAAGTATGAACTTAGAAGTGTAATACTCAAAATAGTGGAAATAGTTGTCACATGAAAGATTGTGAGATTTGTGATATGATGAACCATTAGTTGTAGGAGTGCCTAGAGTTAAAAGTATGAACTTAGAAGTGTAATACTCAAAATAGTGGAAATAGTTATTGTGTACAGTATGTAGTTGTAGTCATGTACACCGTAACTCATTTATGTGGTAATATTCCTTGCTTTGTTGGCAAATAAATAGTATATTTTGTATGAATTTCATGATATAACGTAGAGAAAGAGTTGTTGGTTATAATGAGTTAGAGTATACTTGAACCAGAAAAGGAGATTTTGATGATGTGTCATTGCCTTAGTAAAGATCAAGTATAAGTTTGGAACAGACTGTAGTAAAGAGTTGACATATCTAGTTTATACCTCTGTGATTTTAATGGGAGAGCCCCATAATATCCACATGATTATGAACTACTAGGAAAGGAAGTATAATGAAAGGATAAATAATACTTAGGTTGTTAAAAAGAATGTGTTTATAGGCTGTAATTAGATAGACTATCAAAGACCAACTATTTTTTCCTGTTATTATAATGACTAGTGTTTTATTGATTTTATCTACCTGTCGTAAGTTAGTGCAGTATTTGAGAAGTATGTTATTATTAATTTCTAGAACTAGACACTAAGCTATAATGTGAGATGATAGTGTATATTAAGGGAAGGGGAAAAACTTATTATGAAGGTTAGTGTTTAGAGGTGAAAGTAGAATTGACCATAGCGTACTATGAGAAACTAAATGTTGAACCTACAACAAGTGTGACAGTACTAGTATAGTATATGTTATCCTTAGATGAAAATGATGAATTGTTGTTAAGTCATTAGAAGAAGATCCTTAAGATGCGTACCCAAGAAAATTTATAGTTATGTAAGGCTCGAAGTTCAAGATTTACTAAGAGTGCCAAACTAGTATCCTTGAACTGACAATGTGGGACACGACAATAGGAGTAGAAGTTATAAAATGGTGACTATTAAGGATGGGGCGAAGTTAAGAGAAGTACTTCCGAGACAAATCCTCGAATTTTTTTTAATATCTATGGAAGTGGTCAAATGAGAATAGTTTAGTAATAATGTGCTTTATATTTCGCAAGCTTTTACAGTAAACTGAGAATATCAAAGTTTAAGAAATATTAAATAGGTCCATAACTTAGAATGTTGGCTTCAGTCATAAGGGGGAGATAAAATGTTGATGTGTTTAGATAAGAGTTATAATGGAATAACAATCAATTCCTACTCTAGCGTTTTTGTCACGCCCCGAGCTACACTCGAGACGCGGACACGAAACCTAGGCCACAAGTGATCTCAAGATAACCCTCCTGGAATGATCATGAGCATACTAAAGATAATAAACTGTTGCGGAAGCTAAATCATAAATAAAATGAAAAGATGGGGAATACCCACATTCTATAACTGAGATATTTAAAAACAATGACGTTTATACCAGAAATATTAATCAATATAAGCGGAAATTCTAATATATATGAAAAATACCTCTAAACTAGACTAGAAATATTGGGACAAGCCCCAGCTAAATCTAGCAAAAAACATAAAACTAAATGGCTAAAGACTGCAATGAATACTAATGATTGTTTGTTCCTCGAGGAATGAGATCACCACTGAATCTGCTGAATGGAGAGATCAGGAAATTGATCTATGCGTGAATCGGGATACTGAGAACCTGAACCTACAGCAGCGAGAAGATAAGGCATCATGTATGCGTCAGTACTGGAAAAAGTTACTGAGCAATGTAGGATAGAGTAAAGCTTAAATAAACATTAAACTGACCCAGAACAAAAAACAAGTTAGTAATCTGAACGTGATGTGCGGATTTCTGAGCTAACTGGATGCAAGACAAATTTATAACAGCTGAAAAAGAATACTGAATATACTGATAAATGGTCAAGGCAGAGAGTCGCATGAACTCGTGGGAGACTCCTAATAACCGTAACTAAAAACACATGAGTAATGTAGAGTCCGATGTATATGCCCCATCGAGAGGACCCAATATAACCCTGTCAAAAGTTTATAAAGGCATGCTAGCGTGATCACTAAACTGAGTGCCCACAGAGGGGACTTTACAACCTACTTGGCTAGTAGTTCTAGCGCTATTGGGTACGCTAAACCCTTAGTCCTACTCGGGTATTATGATACTCCAAATGAATTTTGTAAATAACTATTATATGATAATTTATGTAAAATGGATAGCTCAAAACTAAAATCCAAACGTACAATGCAACCAATTAATCTGTGGTAAGTATGCATTATAACTGAGGCAGGGTATATCTTAAGTGTTTGAAATATAGTGACCTAGCATGTGTAATTCAAGAAACTAAAAGAAATACAAAGCTTAGGGTTCTGAAATTCAGTGATAATCTGAGTAAGAACATGATATTTCTACTTTGCCGAACTTATAGTTAATAAATTTATGAACGTTTATATCAAAATTCTAGAAAACCCTAGGTTAATCGCCCCTATCACGCTCAAACCGCTGACACCCTGAATAAACCCATACATCTTACAAAACCCACATCTCCAACTACCGCTAACACCCTCGATCAGGAACTTAATCCACTCACCTCCCAATGACCTGCTTACGCTACCCCACACACACCCTCATAAAACAAACTGTCACCCTGCACTCTACAAGTCATCTCACCGCAGTTACCCCAACCCAGATAGTACCCTTCCTGCAACCTAATACCCGAACTATATTACCACATACCCACCCACTCCATAAAGGTAAATATCCCTCCCCCCGCTTACTGTTAGTCTCTCCTCTCTCTACAACAACCGCGATTCTATACAGTTTCTAATCGCATAAATTCCAAAAAAGCCAGACTGAAAATCCCCCACATTAGTTCTCTCCACTCTAAAGTCTCAAGCCTGAGTTCGAGTGTCCTAAAAAACGCTTCGCTAATTCCTCGGCTTTGCCCGCACTATCCCGCCAGGGTGCTACCGTAGCTTGTATGTCCTTGTTCTGAGAAAACCGTCAACAGCTAAAAGCTTCAATACCGCTAAGCAAACGCAAGCACAAGGAATTATCTTACCCGGCACTTCCAAACGACGAGTTGTTCGATTCACGACACTAAGACTCTGCTAGCTTACGCAGATTAGAGCTAGGCCGCGCATTGCAATCGCAGGTAACCGGCATAACGGAAAGTGGCATGATAAAAGAGGAAGAGGCGATACGAGGGGGTGTGAGGGGAGGTGGGAGAGGGTGCACTAGCTTAGAGGATGTGGATGGAGGGGGGGAGAGAGCACGAACACAGACAGCCCTACCCACCTTGCTTTGCTCCACGCACAACACCAGCTCAGGTCTCCACTAAACCACCCACATCCCCACCACACCCCCAAACCAACTACAACCCATCCCCCAAACCTCCTACACAAAAACCAATCCTTCTTAACCACCATTGCATTACCATTAACATGCCCACAGATCCCCGCTCTCTATCCTTACTTACCCGACTATCATACATCTCCCACACACCCCCCGAACCAATTGCACTACTCCGGCGCCCAAACATATGTCCCCACCAAAGTCCTCACCTTATGACCCCCAACCCTTACCATACAATGACGTTGAAATACAATTAATACAATCACGCGTACACAAAACTGCGTCATAATGGCTCCCGACACCCAATCCCGCCACTTTCCTTACCTTCCTTCTTAAAACCCCCCAACAATCCCCGCCCACGCAACCAACCACTCAGCCCCCCACCCACTAACGCCCAACCACAATCCCCTCAACGCGCCTACATCATTTCCTACCCACATCTAGAATAAGCACCCATCCCCGCCCCAATCCCACACCCCAACCACCACCTTCGCTACACTTTATACCCAAACATCCCTCCAAGACCTCTACAGCACTCTAGTATACCTACCATCACCACCCTACTCCCTCCTACCGCAGCCAACCCACGTCCCCCATTCCAACCCTTACCTGTTAACCAACATCTTATAACCACACTCCTACTTGGGCATCCTATCTCTCATTTAATACCCATAAACGCCCTAACCCTCTAATTACCACTTCATCCTAGACAACCACATGGCTCTCCAAATGACGATCACAACCACAACACCCACCATACACTAATCTTCTCCTATCCCCACCACCATCACCATAATAACTACACACATCCCTTGCTAACCTCTAGGCTCTACCCAACCACTAACCCCCCCACCCACCCACAACCGCCGCACACGCTGCAACACCCCCAGACCCACTTCAACTTCCTACACAAACCACACTACGCCTTCCACAAATTCCTTTCTCATGGCTAGCGAAGCTACCCCCCCGCCCCAGCCAACACATGTCCAATATACCGGACCCACACCCTGGACACCCTTACCACGCCTCCATCCAGACGGCAGAAATCTCATTTCCCCCAATCGAGGACCCCAGCGACCTAAACAATTATAATTAAGAGCCACAGTGCTCGAAACCCCACCTCTCCCTTGGCCCCTTTCAAATCTAAGAACAGTACCATAATAAACGTCATACACCGGCGTCTACAACCGCTTGACCAAACCATCCTAGCACTCCTGATATACTACCAAACCAACACCCCCCACCTCCAAATCCCAGGAGGTCAAACACAGCATTAGTGGACCTGAAATCGCAAATCAAATGAAAGGGCGTCTTACGTACCAGTAATCCCGTGCTGTTAGTTGGTGGATTTCGGATCTGGGGAGATACGAGAAGCCATAGGAAATAACAGGCGCGGGAGGGAGAAAGGAAGTGGATGGCGCGTGGAAACAGAGGACCCTCCCAACTCGCCGCCCCCCTCACAACACGATGCTCCAATAACCGAGCTAACCCACCCCTTACAAATACGCCCTCCACACAGGCCACTATCTAGCCCTCACCCCAACACTTTCTCGAGTCACAACACCATCTCTCTCTTTCAAACCCACCTCTCTATCATCACAAACCCCTAACACTCTAATATAACTTCGGCAGCTCTCTACAACCACTCCCTATCCGCCCCCCCTCCCTCAGCTCCTCACAGTCACCTACTACCCTTACCATGAACACCCCCATACACACTAGCGACATACACCGATTTTCCCTACTAAAATTTACTCCTATGCCCCGCGCCCCTATCCACTAATACCTCTCCCTGATGTTCGATCCTTCTCCTTCAATCTCTTTCATAACGCTACACCCTATCTTTTTATCCCCTACTTTTTCACTTCCTCTCCTTGTTTTTTCTCACACCGCCCTATCTCTCTAATCAAACAACTGACTTGAATAAACTAAGGGACCCAAGGCTGAAAGGAAACACACTAGTGGAAATCCCACATACTGGTGAGAATCCACGGGAGAATTACTTAAGTTTCGGGCTTGGAACTGCTGGAGCTTTGTGGCATTCTTACTATGGTTCTTGAGCTTTTTCTCTCCTCTTTTTAAAATTTTAAGTTCGAATGTAATGATTGACTTGCGAAAATATTTTAAATCATGTTTCTAGGCTTAAACTGAAAAAATCTGATGACAACCACACCTCAACCAAACCAACCCACTCGCACCCCTCCCCCCAGTACTCACACCCCTGCGATCGCCCATCCAATTGTACGCGCCTCCATGGTAATGACTCCAACAACTATACTCTCCCTGTCACCGTATTCATCTCCCTAAATTCACAAGCCTCATTAGCACCGACCATTCAGCCACTATCAACCTCTATGCCAAGATGATCCCCACCCCTCATATCCCGCCCACGCCACGCACAACGACCAGATCCGCACCGTTCCCTCCTGAACAAAAACCCGACCAAGCCTCGTCATCAGACTCTTATAGCTACATACCCCGTCTACGACGCACCTGGTCACACTCCAACGCCTCAGCATACCACCCCCCTACCCGGCGATAACTATCCCCCTCCACCAGTCAATCCATCCTACCCCCACGTACCCAGATCTACTTGAACATATTCTACTACGTTACATCTTTATCCGTCACTTAGTCGCAATGGTCCCTACACCGTTGTTTCTGACCACCCCCCCCACCCCACCAACCACAACACTCTCCTTTAGTATTTTTGTTTTAAACCCCGGAGAGTGGGAAAGCGTCAAAAAGACCAGGGGAAGGTTGGTGTATGGCCTCACGACGGACCAGACTGACGGTTCATCGTCCTGCGCCGACGCCCCGTCGTTGGGTCCGTCGTGAGGCCTGTTCGCAATGCCTTTACTAACTGGGCATCATAATTTTTATTCGGAGGTTCTGATTTTAGCAAGGTCAGTGGATATAGAAAGAAATTCAATTATGTATCTTCCACACACGAACGAGGAAAACCAAAACTGTAGTAACGAACGAGTCCACTACGAAAAAAACCCCCAACAGCGAGGAAATTTAACGTTGAACCGTCACTCGGGGACGAGGGGGCCTGCAAGACAATTCGTAAATGATGAGCAGGACAAAAAGGAGCAAACCATACAACATTAATGCCGTAAAGGGTGCAGTCGAGTAGTGTGGGGGACGTTGAGCTTGGAGGCTACGGGGGAGGGGTGAGGTGGGTGGTAGGGGCGGGAAGAGGGTGGGGAGAGCGCATAGATGAGGCAAAGATCGGAGGGAAGTCAAGGGAGATGACGGCAGAGAAGTATGAACACTCACCGCTCCAAATTCCCCCTCCCACCCCTTCACCGTCACCCAACCCCACCCGTCACACACCATACCCCCCCCTGTCCCCCCTATCATTCCGCGCACCTATAATCCACCACTACCCTTCCCGTCCAACCATGCACCAAACCCCTCTACACCCCTACTTCCCCCCCACCCCCATATCTCTTCATACCCCGCCCACCTCTTCCACCCACTACATCACAGCACTTCCCCCCCTCACAGTTACCATTCACTAACGCCTTCCCTTTTCGATACATGCCCTTATTTTCCGGGCGGCCCGTCAACAGTCTCATAGCTCACCCCGATGCATAATATCCCCCTCCATATCTTCGTCCAACTCCCCTTACATCTACCTCCCATTCACCCCGCTAATTCACTTCTCTCTTCGTTCCATTCCTCCCCTTCTCCCAACGCACTGTAACCCCTCAGTCCCATACCTTCCCCCACTTCGAGCTCCGCCGCCCCATACCAAACTACCTGCTATGGCAGCCCACACGAACACCACAACCGCATGTCTTTGACCCCCCCCTATCGGAACCGTATCTGTGCCCGTAGTCTACTTTCCCGCCAATTCCCCTCTCCATACTTGGTATGTGGGAGACCTAATTCATTTTGTGATAATAGTTATGATCATTTTAAGTTGATGCTGCTGCATTTCCCCTTAACTGGCTGCAAATTTTTGACCTACTGTC
Source organism: Solanum habrochaites (assembly GCA_027704765.1). Lineage (NCBI taxonomy): Eukaryota > Viridiplantae > Streptophyta > Magnoliopsida > Solanales > Solanaceae > Solanum > Solanum habrochaites. Next base: position 35,344,472 of record JAKWJA010002498.1, on the reverse strand, counting down.
AGACCTATGGATCGTAGGTCCACCTACGAGCCATGATGGTTATCCATAGCTCTTGTCAGAGAGTGTTTTAAGGGAGTCTTGATCGACGGTCACGGACTACGGACCGTCGTTTGACCTACGGACCGTAAGTCCGTCCGTCGTCCAAGACTTAACAGATTTTTCTAGGCTGAAATTTTTGGGAGATTCTAATCACATCGACGGTTGTGCAGGACGGACCGTGGTTCAAGCTACGGTTCGTCGATGCCACTGTCGGTAGCACATGCAGATTTTTCTGAAAAACTTATGTTTGGTCTTTTTTGGCTACAGGGTGTTACAGTTTTCCTAAATTTTGAATATTATAACACCATGCTTATGTATCGCATATTCACAATATGCCCATGACATATATGCTATCAAGTTCAGACAATGTCACCTTGATGCTTAGTTCTTAGAACACGAAGATATTTGTTTTTAGCTTAGTGACCTCAATATTAATACATGAATTTACTACTACCAACCTTATTACATGAATCTATTCATATAAGCACACATGTTTCACAATATGCTCCACTATGCATATAACCCTATGTCATGCATATTATAAGATCAAACTTCTAGAATAATTTGTGCTTACAATAATTTATTCTCTATAAGCCGTTCGAATTATCCTTCTTCAGTATTGATAGTGATGTGGATATCATCTTAGTGTTAGTCTAGATGTGATTGAAGATGACCTTATTATAAATATCATATTATGCTTTTTACTAGTACGATTTTAAGTGTGAGAAAGATTGAAATAAGGCTTTATGTATGTAGTATCTAGATGAGAGTATTTGTTGCGCCCCTTTCTAGTAATTAATGATGTTTCAGCCGTTAGAGATTTTGGATAGGTTGAAAATTCTTAAAAGAGTTGGTTACCTAGAATTTCATGAAGTGGGTATAGTAATTCGAATGTAAGAGGATGATTGCATTATGGGATTAATTACTTCTTGATTAGAACTTGAGGACTATTGAATAATGTGGTAGGAAGAAGTATTATTATTACGATTAAATCTTTGACATGTATAGATTATGACTACATGATTTAGATTACCCACCATCTTTAATGCGAGATCTAACAGAAAAGCTAGGCATCGTACCCGCCTTAAACATGCCATCCATGAAGTTGAATATCCTAGCAAAATTATCCCAAAGCACTGGCATGACTACATATCCTAGTGGAGGCTGGAATGGCCCTACACCCTCTTGTTGACGCTGAACATGCTCCACCTGTATCAAGGGTTTTGGTACCCATTCTCGACCTCTGGGTCAACCTCTTGCTCTGCCCCTAGCAGGGTCTCCACTTGAATGTATAGGAGGCTCTTTTCCACCTACAATCAATCTCATCATGGCCATCTCAAAATTAGTGAAATAAATAGAGTTCATATATTGGTATAACCATCAAGACACAATCACAAACAATAAACAATGAAGTATTATCAAGAATTCCCAATAGCCTCTTGCAGATTGGACACATACGTATAGTACCGATCCACATACTTCTTCTGCCTACTCCTAATTGCTAAAAGCTTAGCTTGAATACTCGTCACTTTATATTGAGCATCCTTTGCTAAATCAACCCCCAAATATTTCACATCTCCAGCCTTGAACTATCGTATGGGTGATCTACATCCCCTCCCATATAATGCCTCAAATGGTGCCATATCAATGCTAGAATGATACTTGTTATTGTAAGAAAACTCACATAAAGGTAAGAACTTATACCAATGTCTTCCAAAATCAATCACACATGCCCTCAACATTTCTTCCAACACTTAAATAGTCCTCTCGGACTGCCCGTCCATTTGTGGATGGAAAGCGGTACTAAAAGAGAGTTGTATGCCCAATTCCTCATGTAATTTCCTACAAAAGATGGAGCTAAACTATGTACCACGATCTGAGATGATAGAAAGAGGAACCCCATGCAACCTCACTATATCTTTCACATAAACATCACCTATTTTTTAATCATTATAATCTATTCTTACTGGAATAAAATGGGCTGACTTGGTTGATCTATCAACCACTACCCAAATATTATAAAACTTCCCCAAAGTCTTGGGAAGACCAACCAGAAAATCCATGGATATCCTTTCGCACTTCCATTTTGGAGTTTGCATTCTTTGAAGAAAACCTACAGGCCATTGATGTTCATTCCCCAATTGTTAACAATTTTGACACTTAGCTACAAACTCTACTATATCCTTCTTCATGCCCGGATATCAATAAATTCGCTTCAAATATTTGTACATCTTAGTTATAGCCGGATGAAATAAATATCGCGATCCATGGGATTCGATCAACAAATTATGAATCAAGTTATCAACTCGAGGAATAAAAATTATTCCTTTAAAACTGAGCACACCTTCCGCATCAAGGGTGGTCTCTTGTGCCTTACCAATTGCAGTCTTCTTCTTTAGTTCCTTCAAATTTTCATCCTCAAATTGTTTGTCTTTGATCTTTTGTTTAATCATGGACTTCACTTTAGTGCTAGCTAATATCCCTCCTTTTACGGAGATTCCCAATTACATACAAGGTCTGAATTTCCTTAGTCAAAGGTGTTTGGCTATACTCAAGCAAGCTTGACTACCCATACTTACAACTTTTCGACTCAAAGCATCGGCACAACATTAGCCTTACCAGGATTGTATTGAATGGTGACATCATAATCTTTAAGTAATTTTAGCCACCTTTGTTCTCTCAAATTCAGATCCTTTTGGGTAAACATGGTGCAAACTACGATGGTCTGTAAACACTTCACATATAACACCATGAAGGTAATGTCGTCAAATTTTAAGAGCAAACACTACTGCTGCTATATCCAAATCATGTGCTTGGATAAATTCCTCTCAACACACCACAACATCAATACAGAACCCAAACCAGAATGTGAAACCCAACAATAAACAATAAAATCGTTACCTTCAATAGGTAATGCTAGAATGGGAGCGGTGGTCAAAAGAGTCTTGAGCTTTTGGAAGATCTCCTCACATTTTTCAGTACATTAAAATAGTATATTTTCTTTTGGTAAAATTTGTTAAGTGAGTGGTAATAGAAGAAAAACTCTTCAAAAATCGACGATAGTTTCTAGCAAGACCCATCCTAACTTTCGTCACAAAGCTAGACCAAACCCAATTTTTAACCGCCTCAGTCTTTTGAGGATCTACCATTACACTTTCTTTTGAAACTATATGTCCCAAAAATGCAAAAGGAGTCAACCAAAATACATACTTCGAAAATTAAGCATACAAAGTTTATTTTCCAAAAACCCAGAATAATACGAAGATGGTCGACATGTTGTTCCTCACTTTTCAAATAGACCAAAATATTAGCAACAAAGACTATAATGAGTGAATCAAGAAATGGCTTGAACAACCCATTCATTGAACTCATAAAAGTGGCAGGCGCATAAGTCAACCCAAACAACAAAACCAAAAACTAATAATGCCCATAGCGGGTTCAAAACGCCGTCTAGGGCACATTCTCATGCCAAATACTAACTGATGATAGCTAGACTTTAGATCGATTTTGGAGAAAATTAATGCACCTTGAAATTGGTTAAAAAGATTTGTTGTGCGAGGCAAAGCGTATTTGTTTCGAATAGTTACCCTATTCAATTGCCGGTAAGCGATACACATTTTTATACTACCATTTTTTTCTTAACAAAGAAGACTGGAGCACCCCATGGAGAAGTTCTAGGATGAATAAATCCTTCATAAAGAAGACCTTGGATTTGAGCCTTAAGATCTCTTGATTCCATCGGGTTCATGCGATATGGATGGATGTAAATGGGACGAGTACCACACTCTAAATCAATGCAGAAATATATATCCCTATCCAATGGCATACCCGGCAAATTTGTAGGAAACATTACTCTAAATTTTGACACCAGCGTGATGGATTCAATAGATGGAGACTCATCCTCAACACCCCAGATATGAACCAAATTATCCAAACAACCCTTCCCTACCAGTTTTATAACCCAAATTGAGGATATGATATTAGCGTGCTTCGGCTTGTACATCCTTTCCCACTATAATTTTTCCCTTCCCCAAATTTTTAGAGTTACATACATAGTATTACAGTTAAGCAAAACATAATAGCAGGACAACCAAATCATGCTTTAGATTATATCAATGTCAATCATATGCAAAATAACTAAATCAGCCCAAGTCAGGAAACCCATAAACAAAATAGGACAAGCATGATAGACATGTGTGACTATGAAAAACTTTCCAACTAGGGTAGAAACATGTATAGGGGCATAAAGTATATCACAAATCATATCAAACTCTGAGGAAAATTGCATAGATACATAAGAATAAGTAGAATACGGATCAAATAACACATTAGCCATCCGGTCACAGACAAGAATAATACCTCTGATCACTGCGTCAGGCTCTTCTGCCTCATCTTTTCCCAAAAAAACATAACACTCAACCATACCTTCATGTCTTGTCACTTCCCTACCTAGTTTCACGTCACCCCTTCCTGTGTTACCATTTCCTCTACGTCTGTAGCCTCTCTGATTTTCTCCTCGCCCACCTTGTATACTTTCTTGATTATTACTACCAATTCTTGCGGGTACCACTATTCTAGTTCGTTTTTGCACTAAATCCAACACACGTTTGTTGGGATAATCTCTCCGTATATCCCAGGTTGTCCATAATCATAAGAAATACGATTAAATGATGGTGAGCCGCCCGTAGAAGGTGAGACTCCCTAATTATCCTATATCAAATTATGAGGTAGATTTCCCGAGTAGTTGATTGTAGAGGCGGTCATGCTGGATTGAATTAGCCTAGCTACAAGTGTTGGCCTCCCTGCCCCTTTGGAGTAAAAACCTTGTAAGTTACAAAGTTTTTATCCCTTTTTTCAATGCCTTAACTTGACCATGTCGCGTCACCCCTTCCACTTTCTTAGTAAAGTTTGTTACATTATTAAAGCTCCTTCCTGCATAGGTCATATAAATAGATAATACCTGCAATTCAGAATTTAATCCCTTAATAAATAAAAAATTCTTCTCTTCCTCAGGATTCACCAATAGAGTAGAATATCTAGTCAAAGCATGGAACTTAGCCTCATAAGCATCAATAGTCATATCACCTTCCTCAAAAGCCAGGATTCACCAATAGAGTAGAATATCTAGTCGATAATTATCCATTAGATGAAGTTCTACGGATCAAAAAATGTATTCGAGAGTTCAAGTTTTACCTTTATTGTCAAGAATGATAAAAGACAATCAAGAAAACCATGGGCTCGTTCCTTAGCTCTCAAGTTTTAAAAATGCAGAATAAAATATTTTTGTGGTTTATTTACGACTTTAAGTCGTGACTGCCCTGCCATGGCGGTACCCATCCCGCTACAGCGGTCCAGCCTTAGCAGTAAAAATCCCGCCTCAAAGTCTTGTATGGAACTAATGAGAAAAATTAATAATTCCAAGAACCCATTTCACAATACAACTTCAACCAACGACATTCAGAAACTACTCGTTTAAGCTAAGATCAATTCTGGGAGTTCTACTCGCCTGAATTCATTTATGTAAAGTCGTACAGTTCCTTAATGACTTATCTATATACTCATGTGATCAAATTCATAATTAGATCACCCAATTGTTACCAGATTTACGTAGACGTTATTGACTCTGATTTCATCCAAATCTTGACTAGGTTCGGAAATTTCAAGTTACTACAAAAAAAATTTCTGACCCAATATTTTTCCTCGTTGGCTTTTCCATAAAGACGAGACGGGTTGTTATATAGACTCACTTATAAAATATTAAAATGAGCGATGTGATTATTGGTCTTTAACATTTTAATATTAATAATCTTTTTTTTTTTGCTTATTTTGGAGCACAAAGATAGTGCCTTCCCACCTGTTTTAGTGGCTGATCTTTCACACCATTTGTGGGTATTTTATTGTTACTTATACTCCTTATTAATGCTAATTTGTCTCAATTGCCTTTATTCTAGTGATTAAATATGGTAAGCCATGTCCATTAATTAATTAATTTAAACTTCATTATTTCACTCTTTATTAACTTATGTAACCTATAGGCCAATTATCTTCTTTTTTTCATTTCAAGCAAGAATTAATTCATCACCTATAAATAGTGATGACCTCCTTTGTTTGAGTACAAGAAAATAGAGAATGAACAAAAGTTAATCAATATGAGAGTTCTTATTAGTTGACCTGAGTTTTTCTTTTTTTGTGGAGCTTTGGAGTCAACTCTTGTCCATAATTTGTTAATTTATACTTTGTGAATTGATTGTTGTATCATGAAAGGGACCATTGAACACAACCACTGTTGTACTAGTGAAAACATTTGTTATAAATGACGTGAATCTTCTTAAAGAGAATGAGCTATTTGGCCCCAACCATAATAAAAATTTATTTTCTTCATATAATTTATCAATTGTACTTCGTAATTTCACCAAAAAATTCATTCTACTAATAGATTACATCTATAAATGAAAAAAAAAGTTTTTATCGACAAAAAGGATAAAAATAAAGAAGAAAAATAGCATTTTCATCTTTTTTCTCTTTTTTGATTATTTTTCCCAATTTTTTTATTGCTTATTATTATACAAAAATAAATGTGTCAATTACTACTACTTCATTTAATAATTTCTTTAATATAAACTTAATTGTTTTTATTTTAATATACATATATTTATATATATATGGACGTAGCTACCCTTTGGGGAAAAACCTCTTCATAAAATTACATTGTATTTATAAGTCAAATGATACTTAAGATGGTTAAATAACACATTTTGGACACTCCTGACAAGATAATAAAGTTTCTTGACAAAATAAAAAATTTCTTATCTTAGTGGTTTTTGTCATTCTGCTCAATTTATGTCATTTGCAACCTAGTTTGTCCAAGTTTGATTCCCCTAAATATGTTATTTGACTTTTGAATTTTTTTTCTTTTGATCAAAAGTTTAAATAAAATTTAAAAGTAATTTAATTAATGTTAATAAGAAAATCTTATTTATTTATTTCATAAAGCTACTAAAAGTTAGAAGGCTCTGTATAGAACTTTTTTAAATATAACTCCTTTGATTCTACTCTTTACTTTAATTTTCATGAAATCTTGCATCATAAAAGTGATTTCACCCTAAACTTAATTTTCTCTCTCTTTTAACTTTGTATGTTCACTTTCTATCAAATAAACGTGAAAATTAAAGCTAAATATATGTAGTTTGATCTTAGGATTTTTTTATAGATTTTTAATTTAAAAAATTAATCATTAATGTTACATAGTTTACAAAATTTAAGTTCACCCATTCATTATATTAGTTTAATTAGCTATGAAATTTTCAAAAACCCATCGTAATATATACAAAGTTATGACCCTCAAAAGTCACAAAACCTGGAAAAAAAGTCATGAGAGTGATGAAAATAAATACAATTGAGTTTTTATGTTAAGGAAATGAATAAATGAAGGAGTAGTAATATACAAGTTTATAATTGTATAATAACAAGAAACGAATAAATAGATAAATAAATAGGAAAAGTTAATAAAAGAAAGGATAAAAAGATAAATAGGATTCTTGGTCAAAGAGAGACGCCACATCACTTTTCTTTTACCCACCTTTATATTATATATAGATTAAAATGTTAATATCAGCGCTTAGCCTTCATATTCTTAATTAGTACTAGAAATATTAACCTTAATTAAAGGCACATAAGAAAAAAAAATATAAAAAATATTTTTTTAAAAATAAAATGTAGAAAAAATAAGTAGAACAAAGAAATTGCAAGATATAATGTCAGCATTAATATCTCCTTTCAAATCACAAAACAAATGTATCCTTATTCTCCACCTATTTAATATGAATCTCATAAATAAATTGATTCTTCTCCAAATAAATCTTCTAACCCATTGAAACACTCAAAACTCTTCCTATAAATTACTCAAATTCTAATTTACTACAAATCTTACAAATGTAGATTGATTCTTTCCCTAATTATTTTTTCTCGCCCATTGATACATTCCTCACTCTTCCTATATTTCTCAACCAAAACATTTTTTTAGGAGAAATTGTTGTGTGATATCTTCAAAAAAGATTATATTATTCCCTCACTGTTGCACATCAATCAAAGTTGTCGGCTGACGCTCGGATCTGCAGTAGAAAAAATAGACACAATGTGTAGCATGAGTACCGAAAAACATGTACCACTAGGAATCATAGATTGACTGACTTCGGAACAAAAATATATAAGCGAGGAAATATATGTTAGGTAAAAAATGTCATATAAATGGAACAATAACAATAAGTCTAACTGTACAACTCAATAGTCTAGATATAATGGAGTTGTAAAGTAAAGTAGCAATATAAAACTCAACTTGACCCTATAATCTCAGAAGGCACACATGTGTGGAATTTAAAGGTAAACAACCCAAATGGACCCAGCATGCCCAATGAGTGCAAAAATTAGATAATGATATCCCTGTCTATAACTAAGTATAAACCTGAGTTGAAACGACCCCAATCTTGAACCACGATGAATACACCCTAAAGAATCCAATAGAAAAAAGATATCAAGAGTACATTTCAACTAATAAATGTGTGCTCAGACTCAAAATTTGGCTTCTATAAGTGTGCTCAAACATCAAATCGCGGCAAGTGAAAGTGTGCACGGGCCTCAAAGAATGACTAGTAGAAGTGTGTCTGGACCTTAAATTTGTCTAGTACACTTTATAGAATTACATAATCACATATTATTTATAATGTAGAAATTCTTCATAGAACTAGACCTCTTTCTAAATTACAAGAGACCCACTCCAGCTAGAAATCAATGTCCTGATCCAATATAACCAAAAAGGACTAAAATCACAACTCAAACACGTCAGAGCCACATCATAGGGAAATTATGGATAAATTTAGTAAGAGGAGAGTTCTTATTGATCTAAGTATTTATGCTACCAGACTCAAGCCCGCTACACCTGACTTCAAGAAGTTATAACCATCCGGAACGACATCAGAGGATTTTTAAGACATAAAAGCTCAACATAGAACTCTAATTAAGGTAATCACTAGATTATGCCTAGGCTAAGTCCAAAAAAAAGTCATAATTAACCATACATAAAATCATACAGCTAAACCATTGCATGATACAACAGAAAAAACAAGATAAACATGCTTAGTTCCCTCAAAATCACCCCCTAGGTTAAGACAAGATTTATATCAAATAAATATAAGAAATGCTAAGAAACTTTCAATAACTAGTTAAACACATGTAAATACAAACATAAGCTTAATCTAAGATTGGTAAGTCATAGCTGCCTCATTGTCACTTGCACCTACTCCAAAATCTACTAGTACGGAGATTTAACCTTCTAAGTTGAATTTTATTACTGTCACATTAAAAATAAATGACCATGATGACAATATGCATTTTTGACACCCAAATTTACAATAATTTAGGGGGTAGGGACTAAAAATGAGTCAAAAAGTCATTGTGGGATCCACAAAAGGAATTTCAAAATTGAATCTATCAATCAGTACCATTTGGTCAAGAAGCTCGTGCTCTAAAGATAGTCACAATACGAGTTCATATCAAGCCAAAACAATTGAAGCATCAATAGTCGAGGGAAGGAAATTTACAAACTTACATGTGTAATTAACGAGCCTATTGAGTTTAAATTAAGACCAAACATGATAAAATTCTATTTCTAAGGTTCAAAGTTAATTTTACATAGATTTACACCTCTATTTTGGGTGATTACAAGAACTATGGGTAAGTAATTAGCGGAGTTTCATATTGGAGAGTTCAAGAATTTTTTAGGGAGATCAATTGGAGGTAAATTTCATCCCAAAGGGGACTTCCAAGTTCTTTGATGGTGTTTTTCTTTGTGAGTTGTTGCATATTTTTTTTTTCTTTCTTCCACGTATTGAATGATGTCTTGTTTTGAACACAAGCTCAACTTTTTAAATTAGACCTTTTAACATAGACAAATTATGATTCTCAACGTGGGTCATATATTCCCTTTTTTGACTCAATTTGTGATATCTCTCCAATTATTATATTTCCGGTGTCAAATTGTTCATATTGACGTTTTTGTCTCATTTACATCATGGTAGTAATCGTAGGACATATAGAAAAGAAAAGCTCAAAAATCATGATTATGGAGTGCGTGTTGTTTGCATTTAGGTAGGCTTCGGCTTCCCGGTCCTTAGATTGAGCTTACTATTGTAAATTCATATTGAATTTCTAAAAGGGGGTTTTATTTTAGTTTATGATGACTATTTTGTTAGAAATGATGCTTTAGGACATATTTCCCTATTTTCAAGGACTCGTGTATGATTATTCCTTTACATGATCATGCCTTACCCTATGGGTGTCTATCTCTAGTCAATTTTGTGGTCATGAATATCTTGTTATTAGGTTTAGTGTAGATTTAGGCTAGTGGTGCCTTACACTCATGTCTTGGAGATAACATACCTTAGAATTGATGCGACATCACTACAAATTGGTTATCCTCTTGTAGATTGTTTTAGTAGACTTTGGTCTTATAGTATGATCCTTATCTAGGTGAAAACTCAAATATTATGAAACGTATCCATAAATTACACTTGTGATCCACTCAGTCATGTTCATGGGTCAATTTAGGCTTTATTCAATATTTAGTATCTAGTCTTAGAGTTGGAGTTGGAGTGGATCCTTTTTAATTTTGGAGGTGGTCATGAGATGTGGTTTAAATTATTTGTGACCTAGCAATGGAAAATTAGGGATTTTGGAGTTCTTTTCCACAATTTAAAGTTTTTTTTATCTTGGGTTTGAGGCCCCTATGTACTTACTTCTTAGCTGGGTGAGAGTCTAGAGCATATATCCTTTGTCATAGATTAAGTCCATGACTCATATTTTCGAATCTATTTGAATCTCATCACACCCATTTAAGTTGAGTTTGAGTTATGACTAGGCGTTTTTTTGTGTTTCTGGTCTGTGGAAGGTCATGACATTTCTAGATGTGTTCTCTAGTTTTTTTATTAGTTTCTTACATCTTCTTTGTATCAACCAGTCTTATGGGGGGCATATTTGAGTTATTTTACTTCAAATTTCCCATGATTTTGCCTTATGTGCTTTGTGAATCAAATTAGGTTTTAGATAGCTATTTACTTCATTTTTTGTTCTTTTCATTGCTCGTTTATTTCTTAGTTAGGATTTTCGTTACTATATTCTTTACATGGACTTTAGTTGCTTTCTTTTCCACTTTTCAGTATCGCTTTTACTTTTCAAGCTCAGTCGACCCATGATGCCCGCAGAGTAACTTTTTATTTGATATTTATATAACACTCAACATCTATTTTTTAATGTAGTTCGAAGCTCCATTCACCCAATTTTATATCAAATTCGTAGAAAGGTTATTTCGAGGTGTGGGTAAACCTATGTCATTATATATCATGTTCGTGACCTTTTGTTTAGTCATATCTACATACGGAAGGTAGGTTGTCTTAACGGGGTTTCTTATCCATTCTTTCATATAAGAGTTCTTAGTTCACTTCTCCTTTTTGGAGGATATTTCAAGAAGAGTTAGGTACTTATATTGATCTTAGCGCAACTCTCCACCTACATATTGATGGGCAGCCTAAGCATAGACATCATGTTTTGGAGTATCTATTGTGGGTCGTTTTATTGGACTTTGTAGGTTAGTGAGACCGATTCTTAGCTTTGGTGGTGTTTCTTTACAATAATACGTATTACTTTAGTATTTAAATGTATGTTTGATGCCTTATATGGTAGGAGTTGTCACTGTCCAATTGGTTGGTTTGAGACTTTTAAGCCTAGGTTTCATGATATTGATTTTCTTTTAGATACCTTAGATCTTTTGTTGGTTATTTAGGTTAGGCTTAGGTTAGCTCAGCACACGTGTAAGAGTAATGCTCACCTGAGATACTGACCTTTGAGTTTTAGAGTTGGTGATCAACTATTCCTTTGAGTGTCCCTATGAATGACGTAATATGATTTAGGAGGTGGTTCAAGCTCAGTCCAACTTATATAAGTTCGTTTGAGTTTTAGTGGATTATTGGTGAGCTCTCCTACGATTTGGCCATACCTCTTACATTCGAGCTATTCATTCGGTTTTTCATGCTTCTATGCTTTGTTGGTATGCTCGTGAAGAGTCTCATATGCTCCGGTTTGATTAAATTGAGTTGTATGTGGTTTGACCTTCGTGGAAGAGCAAGTTTCTATTCTAGTAAGATACATTCAGTTTTTGAGCTCAAGAGACATTTATGTGGTTAAGGTCCATTGGAGGTATCGTGTAGTTGGGGAGGCTACATAGGAGATTGAGCACAAAATACGAGAGTACTTTCCTTGATTGTTAAATCCTTCATGTACATCTTGACTCTTAGTTTTTTTTTTATATAATTCACTTTTAGTAGTGGATGTTGTAACTACCCCTCTAGGTTATTTTATTGTTATTGCCTTTTCTTCATTATTTATAGTGTTCTTATAGCAACCCTAATAAATTAACGACTTACTGGAACTAACAATTTGTCACTTGTAGCCTATATCATTTCTGTGCACGAGATGCTCAACCATTTTATAGAACCCCATTAGGGATTTTCAAGTTGCGCAAATCCATCTCATGTGCATCAACTCTTGCAGCCACTTTTGCTCTTCACATTGCTGGATTACATATTACATACACATTGACTAGTTGACTTGGATCTGAATTCACAGAGGGTTGAGGGTTTAGTCTTTCCAATTGCGGGTCCTGGGCTGCATTTACGAAGGTTAGAGAGGTTGAACCTCTAGATTCGCATGCTTGCTCTACATTGCAAAGGTCTCTTCTGTATAGTCTCTTAGATATAGACCAGATGTGATCAACTTTTGTTTATAAGGTTCAATGTTAATTTTAGAGAGTTCCACTCCTCCATTTTTGGTGAATTCAAGTATTGAGGTTTAAAATTAGCGGGTCTTTGTATTAGAGTATTCATGGATTTGTAGGGGTCACTGATTGGATGTATAATTTGTCCCAAATTGGAATTCTAGTTCATTAAAGTATTCTACTTGGTGAATTGTTGGATTTTGTTGTTTAATGCCTTTCGGCATTCAATTTTATTTCATTTTTGGACACAAGCTCAGTGAGTAAAATGGACCTTATGATAGAGTCAATTTGGGAATCACACCACGGGTTCAACATTCGTATTTTGTTTTATTGATTTTGGATCCATCTATAATTGTTGGGTATTTTCTATCAAAACATTCATTTTTATATTATGATACTGTTTTTTATAGTGTGACATCAATAGAAGTCCAGTTAAATGGGAAAAACTCTAGAATCATGATTTTATAGTGCACACTTTTCATTGAGCCCGGCTACAACTTTTGGGTCTTTAGATTTAGCTTACGAATGTAAATTTCATGTTGACTTGCTACAATTGGGGTTTGGTTTTAATTGATCATTCCTATTTTGTTTGAAATCATTATTTAGGTCATATTTTTAGATTTTGAGGTATTCTTGTATGCTAAGCCTTACCTTGTAATTGTCTATTTGTAGTTGATTTGTGATATTGAATAGCTTTGTATAAGTCTTATACAAGGTTTATGCTTCTATGTCCTTAGAATGTAGTTTTAGAGCTGGTAGGGTTTAGAATTACCCCTACGTCACTTCAGTTTCCTAGCTATTCTAGACTATTATAGCACCCCATGGGTTTGATAGTTACATCCTTAGATAGGAGACAACTCTACTCTTATGAAGTTTTTATCCATATTTTACCCTTTTGATCTAATCGAGTGTGTTCGTCGACTTAATCAGTTAATATAAAATTATATGGCATTAAGTCTTGGAGTTGGAGTAAGAGTGGGTCGGTGACGCTTCTACTGGTGGTTCCGCATTGTGTCTTAGATCGGTTGTGTGTTGGTGAAGGAAAATTAGGGATTTCTGAGTAACTTTCCAGGGTTCAAGGTCGATGTCGTCCTGTTATCTTAGGTTCAAGGACCTTGTGTACTTCATTCAATCATTAAGATCAATAATCAATAAACCTATGGTGATTGAAGAAAGCCCTAGCTAATTTGGGGAATTCTACCTTTTGAAATAGAGTAATTTGGGGACTCCATGAGCGAAAAAGATTCTATGTCCAACTGCTTATCTTAAATAGATGAATTGAGACCTTAACTTGAAACCCTATTTTAATCCTTCTTCTTTTAAAGATTCTAGAGAGAGAATATTTTTAGGAGACTTGTTTTTTCTTTTGGGAATTTGGAAGAATGAATTAAATGGGGTGAATTTGGGGGTAAAAAGGCTTATATAGGGATTCTAAACATAGGTAAAACAACATAGTATAGGATTAAATTAATTAGGAAAAGACCCATAGAACCCCCAAAGTAACTATCACATGACCAATGACTGACCCTAGTCGAAGAACGATGGTTTAACCTAGGTTCTGTCCTGGTAGACCGCATTTGGTCATCACAGACTAAGATTTTGGGCCTCAAACCACGAAACCCAACCATGAGCCGTGGTTTGACATATGGTCAGTAGGATTGGCCATAGGTCTTGGCCCTCATACTATAGCTAGGCAGGATAAATGAATACCTGACCTATGGTTCGTGGTTCCGTCCATGGGTCGTGTGTGCCCGGTATGGTTTGGTACCAGCAATATCTAGAAAACTGTAATTTGTCTTTTTTTAAAATACAAGTTGTTAAAAGATGGTAGAGCCACTTTTTCTCTTCAAGTTCATGCATTACAAGCCACATTCCACTGACCAATGGACCTGATCTCTATGTTCATGGAGGTTGGGGGTTTATTTTTGGCAATCACGGTCCGTAGGCTGCATTTGTGAAAGTTATGGAGGTTAAACTTCCGTATTTACAAGCCTAGCTCCATGCATGATCAAATTCTATTTGTAAGGTTCAAAGTCATTTTTAGAGATCTTTACACCTCCATTTTAGGTGATTTCAAGTGTTGTATGTTCGAAATTAGCAAATCTTTAATCAAAGTGCTCACAGATTTGCATGGGGACACTGAGTGGGTGCTAATTTCTCCCCGAGTTGGACTATCTAGTTATTTTATGGTGTTTTACTTCGTGAATTGTTGCATGTTGTATTTTGGTTCCTTTCAACAAATAATGTCGTCCCATTTTGTGATACAATCTTAGTGAGTTGAATTGAGCCTTTTGAGAGGTTCAATTCCTGGATTCACAGTACAAGTTCCAAATTTTGACGTTTTTTGAATTTGGGGTCCATCCCCAATTGTTGGATATTTTGTGTCAAAACATTCATTTTGATATTGTGATTTTGGTTTAAATAGTGTAGCATCGATTGAAGGATAGTAAAAAGGGAAAACTCATATTTTGGAGAAAACTTAGTTTGCAATGTTGTAGGCTATGACTTCCCGGTCATTAATTTATCTTACGATTGTAAATTTATGTTCACTTGCTACAATTGCGGTTGGATTGTAGTTGATCATGACAATTGTGTCTGAAATCATTATTTAGGTCATATTTCTAGGTTCCAGGGATTCTTATATGTTGATTCTTGTAAGTGATCATTCCTTCCCTTGTGGTTGTATATTTTTAGTTCATTTTTAAAAAATCTTAAATAGGTTTTAATAGCCTTAGACTAGGTTTATGCTTCTATTTCCCTAGGCTCAAGTTCTAGTGATGAAACTTTACAATTGCTCTAACGTCACTTTGGATTGCTTAGCTACTTCCTGATATTCAACTCTTATGATATGTTTATCGAAAATTTACCCTTGTGATGAACTCGGACGTATTTTTGGTTCTACTTAGTCTTTATCGAACTATTTGGTATCAAGTCTTAGAGTTGGAGTGTGTCTCTATCAATTCTAAAGGAGGTTCCACGTTGCGGCTTAGGCCTGTTGTAAGATAACAAAGGAAAATTAGGGATTTTAGAGTACTTTTGCACGGTTCAAGGTCGATGTGCTTCTTGAAAAAATGGGTTTAAGGCCCTTGTGCACTTACTTGTTAGACAACTTAAAGTCCTTGGCTTACCTACTATTTATTTGGGTTCATGGCTAAGCATATATAGAGTCGTGGTTTGAGGCCCTCCTTCTTAGTTAGGTTTGAGTCCTAACTAGGAATTTCTATTTAGGGTTCTTGGGATGCCTTTACCGCTGTCAAAGTCCTTAGTAGGACGTGAGAGTTCTAGATGTGTTCTCAACTTCTTCTAGTAATTTCATAGATCTTTTTTATATCCATTGGGATTACACGGGTTTGTTTGGATTATTTTACGTTTAATTGAATGAGTGTTCACCTTTTTGTCTTATGGAGTCGAGTTAGGTTTTACATAGTTATTTATTTTATTGTTCGTTCTTTCAATAGATCATTTTCTTCTTATTTAGGATTTATGTTACTATTTTCTTCCATGGCTTTTAGTCGCTTCCTATTCGACATTTCATTATTGCTTTTTCTTCTGAAGTTTAGTTGGCCTATAAATCCTATTCTTGTTTGTTTGGTACTAATATTAAATTTCAATCCTGCTTTCCTAATGTTGGTCTGAGTACTAATTGTCTGTATTTATATCGAGCTTGCAACAGGGGACTTTAGAGAGAGGGTTATCTTATGGCTTTATGGATCATGCCTAACTCCTCCTGTTTAATTTTTCCTATTGTTTTGATTTTTGAGACGAGTCTATATATTTTTTGTGCACTTCTGGGACTTGTGCTCTTTCGTAGTAGGTCTGTACATGTGACTACCAGCGTATGGGTGAGATATCATTTGATATGTATGAATGTATAGTGTTTATGGTCTTATATTTCACTATTTCCCTTAATGTTTTATGTTTTATTTCCAATTATTTGTTGAATCTACCATGTATTCCTACTACTAGGTGTTTAGAGAAACAAATTGGTTCACCTTACCCACGAAAATCAATTTTCATAATGACTATACTTTTAATGTAGAATTGAGGATCTTAATGTTTTCTATCATTATTTGCATATTGATTGACTATTCAAAAATTCAAGTTATTTCATAGTATGTGTTATACTAAAGGTTTTTAATTAAGTCTTAATCCATATTATTAATTGCATTTAAATATCACAAAAATTTAACACATAGACAAAGAAAACATTTTCGTTAAAAAAATTTCAAAATATCACAAGTCATATGATCACTAGTCTACATTACATATCATCTTTCTCATTACGTAGGTGATGAGGATTTATTACACTATCAGCCAAAATCTTAGCTAGATTGTCTATAGGAGAATATTGATAAAAATAAGGCCTAGGACAGGTCCTTAGAAGCCAGTGTCTCTTTATTTTAGCTTCAAGATACTTTTTTTTGCTTCCACTTGACTTTTAGTTTATACATATATGTCAAAAAATCCTTATTTGGACAAAGACAAGTATAAATACTAATCATTAATGTCATCCAATGATCTGGAAGAGAAAAAATAAATATGAATAAAGCTTCTAGATCCAAGACCCATATAAAATGGGAAGTCAACTCTTCTCGTTTTATCTTAAATAAATCAATATATTATGGTATGGAAGAAGATGGGTCCATTTTTATATGTTTAAACTCCTCATATTTTCTTCTCCCTACCCTCATCCAAGCTCTTTGATCCCT
The DNA here is from genome assembly GCA_027704765.1 of Solanum habrochaites. Taxonomy (NCBI): domain Eukaryota; kingdom Viridiplantae; phylum Streptophyta; class Magnoliopsida; order Solanales; family Solanaceae; genus Solanum; species Solanum habrochaites. The sequence continues at coordinate 35,326,901 of JAKWJA010002498.1, read as the reverse complement.
TAAGGTATTTTGGATAGATCTTGGAACAACATTCGTAATGATTTCGAAATCACCATCAATATCGTCACTAGTTATTGTCCTTCTATGACGAAGTCTTCTACGTTGTCTTCTTGCTTGATTGTTAGTACCACTCACAATTGTACTGCTTCGAGTTTGTCTCCGTCCCCTTCCAAACATTTCTAAAATGAGAAAAAAGAAACAAATATAATATTTATTCATTACCATATATGTGTTAAAACATAGTTTATTCCACAAAATTATTTATTTCAGCAAGATTTGGAACATAGTTAAATATATCAAACTATATAAAATTTCCACAAAGTCAAAACATTGAACATTTTATATATTCCTACAATTCAACCTAGAAAACCGATCAAATTGGGTGACTTCTTTTAACCTAAGCTATGAACAGGGTCTTTGCTACGCTTTCAAACTCTCTCTTTAATTAACATTAATGAAATATTTTATCTTGTTAAATTTTGGATAATTAAAAATGATCTTTTCAAATCTCTTAAATTTGAAGATGAATAATTTTATTCAGGATCAAACTAAAAATTCTTTGCATCTCTTTGACAAATAAAATATCTTCTTCTACTAATGAAAACAATGTTGTTATGTTCGTTTTGATGAAAAACCCATTTATATTCACCTATATTTATAATGTGTCCGGGCTAGGCGATATTAAATATATACTTTGGCCCATTGATTATTCTTAATAATATTTTATTTCTTATATTTATGTTAAATAAACATTAATCATTTAATAGATATGTAACCGTTGTATTTTTGCATGCTTTTATTGTTATCACTTTCCGTAGATTCCGTATACCTTTTTGTGTTGTGGTTGGATGAGTGGCACACTTTTCAAGGTGGTTGGGAGAGTTTGGTGTGAGTTTTACCCTTTTGGAGGCTAATGACATGAATTTGTTGACCTTAGTCAACATCTAGAGATTCTGATATTCGATGAGGATTTCATCTATTTTATTAGTTTGGGTTATGTAACCACCGGGTTCAGTTGTTATAAAAAGCCAACGGTGAAAGATTTTGGGTCAGAAAACTTTTTCGTAGTAACTTGAAAATTACCAACCTAGTTATTTGGATGATATTTGAGTCATTAAATTTATGAAAATATGGTAACGACTGGTGATCTAATTGGGTATTTGATTGCATGAGTAGATAGTGAAGATGTTAAGGAACCCGCATAACTTTACGAAATTGAATTTAGGCAAGTAGAACTCACAAAAATATTTTATCATGAACGGGTAGTTGTTGAGTGTCATTGGTTGAAGGTGTGTTATGAATTGGGAGCTCAGAATTCTTAAATAGACTCACTGTTCTATGCAAGACGTTGTGGCACAATTATTCTTACAAGGGCAAGGCCACTATGGCGGGCTGGGGCCCACCATATATTAGCAATTGTGATTCTAAAAAATCTTTATTCCGCGAAATTCAAACTTGAGAGCGAAGGAACAAATCCAGGTATTTTCTTGACATTTTTCCACCATTCTTGAGAGTAAAGGTAAGGTTTTCACTCCCCAAATATATATTTTGATCCGTAGAACGTAATCTAATGGATAATTATCAACGTGAAAGGTTTTGATGTAAAATTATGATAAAGAAAGGGCTAATATGGGTATCTTGATCATGTGTATGATCTAGGGTTGATAGAATCGGGAGTAATTTGGGTAATTAGTTATTGTTTACTGATTCCAATGTTATATTTATCGTTTATACACCAAGAACAAACAGAATGAATCAAGGGGGAAGAATCAAGTTTCTTAGGGGATTGAAGCATTGTTCAAGGTAGGTGATGGTTTTCATTTAATCATTTGATATATGTTTATTCTTGCTTCATTTTAATACGTGTATTTATGCGAATGTTGCATTATTGATCACAATTTTCGTAAATGAGATAGATGAATGATGAATGTTGTGAATCATGACTTAATTATATGATCTTGAGAATATACTTGTGATTTGATTGTGGCTTTTTTAATGGATCGGGTATTGCATTATGACATAATAACTTGGATGGGTTGCCATGTTCCGACATAAATATGGGATCAGGTTCCACATTCTGGCATAAAGATTAGATCAGGTACCACGTTTCAGTATTCTAATAGTATGGGTTTGGTTCCATGAGAGGGCCATTGACTTGACATGTATGTGTATCTCAAGAAATGTGAAATTGTATGTGGTTGTAAATGATGATCATATTGTATATGTTTGGGGTATTCATGTTGTTATTATGTTGTATTGACTTATTTGTTGCACTTATTAGGATAGTCGCGTGATCCTACAAGTACAATGTGGTTGTGTACTGATACTGCACTAGCTCTTTCTTTGTTGAGTAGATGACATCTTCATGGAGCTATGATAGATCTATTTAGAGAATGAGAGATTGATGATTGAATTCAAGGGTGAGAAAGTTTTTTCAGGTCGCCATGAGTTCTCTTTTTGTCTTTTTCAATATTTCAGACTTGAACTTTCTAGTTAGTTGTGAGTTCATTAGTTTGGGGTGTAATATTTCTTGTTTAGAATTATGGATCTTTTAAAAATTTTGGTGCATTGACTTTTGGGTTCTAGGAATTCAATTCACAATTTGTTGTTAGATAATTTGGAAGTTTCTGGGAGCTTTAGTATATAATTATTTAAACTTGCTTCTGTATTGTTAAATACTTTAGTATGTTGATTAAGTTGGGTAGCAAATTAGTATAAATGTTTCTCCATTGGAGGTTTAGTGTGGGTGTCTTTACTCTTCTGTTTGCATATAGTAAACACTAGACTCAATGACATCAGGCCCGTAGCTCCCGTAAATGCTCCAATTGAGGAATCTGTAGTGAGAGGTCGCAGTCGAGATCACGGTAGAGGAAGAGTTAGGGTTAGAAGTCGAGGAAGAGTGGTGACTACTACAGATGGGGTACCAGTAACAAATTCTCCCCAAAATGAGGCCCTTCCCGTATATAATGAAGAGATGGAGGAGAATGTTGAGGTTAAAAATGTTGAGGAGGTTGGAAAAGAGAAAGAGGTTCAGTATAAGACTACAAGTATTCCTCCCATGACCCAGTATTCTCTTAAAAGATCATTTCATTCTTGAAAGGATTGGTTGATCCTAGAGTGCTTCCTTCTGTTCAAGCAACTCAAGCTCCCGCCAATCCTCCTATTGTTATCATTGTCCCAGAGGTGGGAGGGAATGTTTGTAATGATAATTTATTCTTTCACTTATTGGGTCAAGTTATGACTTGCAATGAACATGCGATGTTGACCAAGTTTTGAAGTTGAAACCATCTTTGTTCCATGGTTTTGAGAGTGAGGATGCATATGATTTCATCCTTTATTTCAATGAGAGGCTTCATAAGTTGGGAATTTTTCTTCAGCATGGGGTTGAATTTGTGACTTTTAAGATTTATGGTGAGGCTAAGTAGTGGTGGAGAGATTATAAGAAATAAAGATCTTAATTTTTACCTCCACTTACTTTGACCCAGCTTAATGCCATGTTCTTAGAGAAATATGTGCTTAGGACTTCAACAGACCGCAACAAAGATGAGCTCATGGCTTTTGATCGAGGTAGTATGTTTATTGCTTATGAAGCCAAGTTTTATGCCTTGTCTAGATATGTTGCGCAGTCGGTGACTTCTAAGGAATAGAGAATCCATTAATTCTGTAACATTCAAGAAAATGTACTTGTCTAGTGAAGAGTCTATTAGGTTTTAAGAATATATATTGGGGTACATAAACATTCCAATGCTCAATATTGGGTAATATTGGGCATGTTAGAAAATATTGACTTAAGGGTGTTAGCTAATTTCTATGTATTAACAAGTAGCTTAAAATACACTTTGATGTTTAGCCAATTTTTATGTATTAGGATATACTTTGATATTCAAGTGCTCTAATCCAAGCTTGTTTAGGAATTGTACCTGCAATGAAGACCCTAAGCTAAAATATTAAATTCTTAGTTGTACACATTATGTACGAGGCATCCAAGTGTCAAGCATAGTTAGCATAGCACATGATCATTTAAAATCATCATGTAGATTAAGTAGTTCTCAAAGACATAGTGAGGGTCCTTTGACAAGAAATGCGCAGCAACACATGTGCAAGCACATGTGCAAGCGACCAAGCCCAACCGAATTCGATAAGGGAGGTTAAAGAGCAGGCGCGCGTGCGGGTAAAGCCACATGGGGCCTTGCTTCCTAACAAGTCCTAGGCTCTAACTAAATTACCTAACTAACTATCTAACCTAGTAATAACTAAAATAAACAATCTAGTGTACCCGAAATCCTAAAACCTAACAGGGTGACACTAGCCGGGTAACTAACTAAAGAAACATCGTAGTAACTAACCTAGGATGGTCCAAAGCGGTTGATTATGGTCCTAGTGACTTAGGGGTACATTAGTAAATACCATAGTTCACTTTATTGATTAAATTAGCAACTTAATTAATTAATTTAAAAATAATTATGTTACCCGAACCCTTAGCAAATTTTCAGAATTTGGCTAAGTCAAATGCTCTCCTATTTTTAGTCAATTTAGGAGGGGCATTTTTGGTAATTTAACATATTAATAGACCCAATTAAGAGGAGGGTCTTATGTGACGACTATGTATTGATATTACGTCAGTTTTAGACCACTTTTGCACATCCCAAATCATATCAAACAAAACTTCTCGCAGTTTCTCAAGAGAACTTTTTTCAAAACTCCATTGAAGAATAAGAAAAGTTTAAGGAAGAAGACAAAGGTTTCGAAGTCTCCAATCAGATTTTGCACTCTTGCGATTTCTTTCCCAAAGAGGTCCTTTCAAGATAAGTTTTCAAGAACTTCAAATACTAGGGTTTTTACTCTACAAAATAGATTTTCTTCCTAACCCTAGTTTATGATTTTTAACGAAAAGTAAACGTTTTCTACAGTTAATTTCACATGAACTACTGAGTGTTTGATTGATAATGTTTGAATGTCGTGTTATACATGATATTTATCTAAGTGATGGTTTCCAATGGGCTGTTTATGGTATTTGATAACGTTTTAACATTAGGATTGGGATTAAGACATGAATGGACCCTTTAACAACCCGTTTTCCTTCTCATACGCTATGCATTGATCTTGTACATGATTTGATGAGTTGTTCTTGATAATGATATTGAGTATTTCACTAAGTATGATTATGAATATTGTAAGATGAATAAGGTTCTTGTAAGAAAGAGGTAAGTCTTCTAAAGTTGTGATTACTTTACAATGTTTATGTTTGCCTATGAATCACGGTGTTATGTTATGAAAGTATGTATGATATTTTTATGTGTATATGTTTGGATATGAACAACGTTAAATGAGATCATGATAAGACTACGAAAATGCAAGTTATGATATTCTCTTGTATTCTTTACACAAGATGACTATGTTATGTTAACCTCACATATGAAGGGTTGCGATGAAAGTAAATCCTCATCAAATCCCTAAAGAGATCATCATCATGTTTATACAGGGATTTAACCTCCTATGACCTATAATAAGTTCATGATGAAAGAAAACATAGAGATTATTTCAAGAAAAGGGACTTAAGTTAAGCACCGATGGACTAAATATGAGAAGTGTCCCTACCCTAGTAGAAGGTAGGTCTCATGAGATTGAGGCTGCCATGTAATGTGGAACTATGGGACTCTAATACATCTCCTAGTTGTTAAACTATGTTGTCACCATAGGATACCGCTAGTGGATCCACCTAGAAAGCTATGTCATGTAGGTTCTACTTTGGCCGGTAGATGAACTCTTTTCGGTGTGGGGAAGACACCGGATTCCATGCTTACCACACATGGTCTATGCCGGTTAAGGAGAATTTTCCCTCATGTAAAAATGAAAGACATGTACGTGAACGTCGACTAGGGTGACTAGAGGAGTCTACCTAGACATTGCACAAGTTGACTCTAAGGGAAGTCCTATGAGATTAATCTTATGTAAAATGATGACATGAAAGATATATGTTATGATGCATGATGTTACTCTTATATGATGTTAGTTATTATGATTAACGTGTTTTTGGTTTATATTGCTATATGAAGTGATGACTACTTATGTTACAAGTTATATGGAGAAAAACTTTACTTATGGTCTCCTATATTACCTACTTGGTTGGGGTTATGGGGATTCAAATGACCATTACACTTGTAAGTTGGGGATGGGTTCATTGGTGAGTGTTTTGTATGCTACGCTATATGATCCATTGAATGTGAAAAGTTAATATGACTATGGTAATGTGTCTTTGATTATGATCATGATTTAAGTTGATAGAATACTTAACTTGTATATGATATATGCTATGTGCATTGAAGACTTTCACATGACTTCGCAAGTATTCAAATGAAACGATAAATGATCCTTTTTCATGCATGTCCTTATGTGTTACGTGCATATACTCATACTTAGTACATGTGGCGTACTAACCCCATTACTTTATATTACTACAACTGTAGGTTCCGGCCGTTGAAGTTTAAGCAGGTTGATTTGAAGAAGCTTGGAACTCTTTCTCCATGTCTTGGTAGGTCATCATGTTTAGGGATTCTATCTTTCATTTTCTAGATTTATGAAGACATTAGTAGAATTTAAGAGTATTAGATTTCAATTTATGTTCATTGGATTCTTTTGTATTAAGTCCTATATGGCATATTAACTATTATTTGGTAAGTACATAATTTCAATCTTTCGATGGTTTTAAATATGTGAGACAATTTCTTTGTATATCGTATGGTCTATGAATGATATTATTAAGTCTAAGTATACTTCAATAGTATGTTAAAAGTTTTAATTTTTCTGCTAAATTTAATTGTATGAATGTGATGAACGCTAAGAAGAGGCTTGTCTGCAACCTCTGATAGGTTAACGACGCCGGTCTCATCCGGGGTGTACTCTCCTGAGGTGACAATCTTTGGTATCAAAACATGAGGTTAAATATCCATAGGATAAATGTCTTACTAAACCACATTACCTAGTGTCTTATTCATGGTTTTGAAGTGCGCCACAATTAATGATGTGAAGCTATGTGATGATTAGGAAACTCTTTTCTTGATACTCCTATGTCGTGCCTTTAGAGTATTGACACTATGTGTCGTTTAGCATCTAATCCCTTTCTTGTGTATATAGGCGATGAACACAAGAAATACAGCCGCGAGGAGAGTTGGAGAGTAGATTGCGAATGTGGGAGCTACTCCAAAAGGCAATCAAAATGCTCCTCGAGTGCAAGCTGCTGCAAATGATCAAGTTCCAGGAATCCACCGGCTATGACGGATGGTGAAGTAAGGTCTGCCCTGTTCCAAATGTCCCAATCCATCACCCCCAAGATCAAACCATTACGGCTCAAGCAAACAGGGAGGTTGTTCCTCGAGAGAACCAACATGATAGTACTATGGCTAATCATCGAAGAGACTTTATGAGAATAAATCATCCAAATTACATTGGATCAAAAGTTGATGAATACCCCAAGGATTTCCTTGATGAGGTCTATAATATTTTGTTTGCTATGGGATGAGTACTATGGAAAAGGTTGAAATTGCTTCCTATAAACTGAAGGACGTGGCTCAGACATGGTACGACCAGTCGAAGGATAGTAGGGCTTTAGGAGGTGGTCTCGTGACTTGGGAGATCTTCAAAAAGGCCTTTTTTGACTGATTCTTTCCAAGGGAACAAAGAGAACATAATGTAGAGGAGTTCATCAACCTACTACAAGGAGGTATGAGTGTTAAGGAATACTCCTTAAAATTCATAAAGCTTTCCAAATATGCTTCTTCTTTGGTTTCCAATGCTTGAGATGAAATGAGCTGCCATGTAACAGGCCTGTCTGAAGAGCATGTCGTGCAGCCAAGCTTCATGACAATCTGGATCTTTCTAGGTTGATGGTTCATGCTCAACAAGTTGAGGAAAGTCGCCTAAGTAAGAGGAATAAGGAAACTAAGAAGTTAAAGTTTTTTTAAGGTAGTTTCTAAGAGTAGGCCTGATGTTTAAGAGAAGCCTAAGTTTAAAAAGAGGTTTTCAAATCAAGTTCCTTCTAATTTTCCATGAATCGCAATGATAGAGGTTCTAGTCCTAACCCTCAAGAGGGGAGAAATGTTGATCTACCAAAAGAGAGACCAACTTATTGTAAGTGTGGTAAGAAACATGCGGGTGAATGTCTTGTTGGGACTAATAATTGTTATGGTTGTGGAAAAGGTGTGCATATCGTAAAATATTGTCCTAGTGTGAGAAGTCAAGGTAAGGTTAATAGCCAAGCTCAACCAAAAGGTCCTAGTCTGAAGCTCCAAAAAGGAACTGTTTCTATGCACTCAAGGCTAGGGGTGAACAAGAAATCCCTCCTGATGTTGTGACGGGTATGTTACAAGTTTTCTCTGTTAATGCCTATGCATTTCTTGATCCAGGTGCTACACTATTTTTTGTTACACCTTTGGTAGATAGGAAATTGGATGCATTTACCGATCTTTTAATTGAACCCTTTTCGGTTTGTACCCCATGGGTGACTCCGTAGTTGCAAAAAGAGTATAGGAAATGCCCTGTTATGCTACCCAATAGAGTTACTCTTGCTGATTTAGTAGAACTTGATATGTTTGATTTTGATATCATCTTGGGTATGGATTGGCTTCACGATTGTTTTGCTTCCATAGATTGTAGGACAAGGTTAATGAAATTTTAATTCCCTAATGAACCCATTTTAGAGTTGAAAGAGGGAAATTATGTGCCACGGGGTCAAATAATTTCTTGTTTGAAGGCTTGTAAGATGATAGCCAAGGGTTTTTTATACCATGTGGTTTGAGTTAAGGACCTAGAATGTGAAACTCCTTCTATTAATTCAGTCCCTATAGTGAGAAGAATTACCCAACTCATGATCTTGAGTTGGCTGGTATAGTTTTTGCTTTAAAAATATGGAGGCATTACTTGTATTGTGTGCATGTTGATGTGTTTACTGACCATAAGATTCTTCAATATGTGTTCACATAAAAGGAGTTAAATCTCTGACATAATAGATGGTTAGAATTGTTAAAGGATTATGACATGAGTTTCCTTTTCCACTCCGACAAAGCCAATGTGGTTGCGGATGGTTTGAGTCGAATGACTATAGGTAGTGTGTCTCATGTGGAGGAAAAGAAAAAAGAACTTATGAAAGATACTTGGGTTGTTCCCAATGAAATTGTTGAATGTTCATCTCCCTAGTTCTCCCAATTTCCAATTCTAGTAGTATGTATAATGCAAAGATCTACATTAATGAGTAATCATGAAATTGACTTATTTTCTTAAAAGGTGCATATGTCGGTAAATGATAGTACCAACTAGAGTTTTAAGAAATTGCCTTCATACTCTATTCTTGCACTTATGTGAAACATGTATGCATATGTTTTCTTGATATTTGTTTGGTTGCTTGGAGAAATGATACATGGTATCTCTGATGCATTTTGTTTTAATAAGGTTGAGAAGGAAATTCCTCACTATTTTTATGATAGTGGTCTTATATGATTGTGCCTCATCATTGAGTTTCTAAGTGTGATGATATGTTATTTTAGTTTTGTTTTGAATGCTATATTGGAGTTTATTTCTACCCTCCAAAAGATTTTATGTCATCCAGGGACAATGTTCCCTACGGGGGGGGCATAATCTACCTTCCAGAAAATGGACTGTTCTAGTGAATAGTCTATTAGTTTTAAGAACTGTATTGGGGACATCACTCCGATGCCCACTATTGAGGATATCAGGATGTTAGAAATACGGGCTTAGGTGTTAGCAAAGTTCTAGTATTAAACAGTACATAAATAGACTTTGTTTTATTTCATTTCTATGTAGTTAAGATATACGTTGATGTTGCAAATGCTCCAATCCCAGCTTGTTTAGGAATGTTACCACAATGAAGACCCTACAGCTAAATATAATTTTCTTTAGTTGTCCACATTTAGGTACAAAGGCATGCCAGTGTCAATCCTAGGTTAACCATAGCACAAGATCATTTAAAATCATCATGTAGATTAAGACGTGCCCAGGACAAAGTGAGATCCTTGAAAGAAATGCGCAGGCAAAACATGTTGCAAGAGACCAAGCGACCAAGCCCCAACCGAATTCGTTTAGGGAAGTTAGGGAACAGGCGCGCGTGCGGGTAAGGTCACATGGGGCCTAACTTCCCTAACCATTCCTAGGGCGCGTCTAACTGAACTTACCTAACTACTCTAACCTAGGATTAACTAAATTAACTACCTAGTGGACCTTAAAATCCTAAAACAATTGACGAAGCACGATTAGGTACTACTAAAGAAACATTCTAAGTACCTAACCTAGGATGGCCAGAGGGGTTTAATTGTTATATGTGCCGGTAATAATTAGTGCTAACATACATTACCACTAACTCAACTTAATAATTAAAGTAACAACTTAAAGTTAATTATTGCTCGAGACCTTTAGCCATTTTCAGAATTTGGCTAAACAAATGTTCTCGACTATTTTAATCAGATTAGTGGAGGGGCGTTCGTGGTAATTTAACTTATTGAGAAAGACCAATTAAGTGGAGGTCTTATTGGATGAATATATTTTAATATTAGCTAAGTGTTAGAGACCCACTTTTTACACTCCCCAATCAGATGTAAATAGAATTCTCCTCAAATCTCATTCAAGAACACTCTTTTCAAACTCCATTGGAACACAAGCAAGAGGCTTAAGGAAGAAACAAGGTTTCGAGGTTTTCCATTAAGGATTTTGTGATTGCTTAAGATATAGAGGTAGGTTTTTTTAATCTTTGGATATCCCTTTCCCCAAGAAACCTTTCAATATAAGTTTTCAATAACTTCAAATACTATGGTTTCTACGTCTATCTGAGCAAAAATGATGTTCTTCCTACCCTAAATTTATAGATTTTTTAACGAAAATTAAGAATTTTCAGCGTGTCAGAATTTCACATGAATTTCCTCAGTTTTTGATTGATATGTTTGAAGGTCGTGTGGATACAATGATATTTCATCTATATGATGGTTTCGCGAATGTTGTTTATGGTATTTTGTTAGGGAGTAACGTGTAAACAGGACATGGTGATTAATACCATAAGCAACCCTTTAAGCACCTGTTATAGCACCTTTCCTAGCCTGAACGCTTGCCATTCATCTTGGATACACTAAATTTGATGAGATTTCTTGATTATGTTCTCTGAATATTCACTAAGTATGAACTTACATTAATATTGTACGATGCATCAGGTTCTTGGATGGAAGAGGTAATCCTTCTAAAGTGGGGGAAAGAGGTGATTACTATACAAGTGTTATTAGCCTATGAATAACGATGGTGTATTTGATAAACGTATGTCATGATGTTTTATGTGTCATATTGTGGCCTATGTACAAAACGTTTAATGTGAGATCATAATAAGACTACAAAAATGCAAGCTATGATCTACTCTTGTATGCTTTACACAAATGATATGTTATGTTAAGGGACTCCTCCATATGAGGGTGGCAAATTAAAGGACAATTCTCGATCTAATACCTAATAGAGCTCATGAGTCGGATGTTATTCGTGAGTTAACCTCCTAGTTCTTGTTATAAAATTTAAACGATGAAGAAAACTTAAAGGTTATTTCAATAACAGGACTTAGCTAAGCAAACCAAAGATGTACTGATTATAAAAAAGGATGTCCGCTTCCTATTAAGGTAGGTTTTTTGTGTTTTTTTGTTTTGTTGGTTTTGTTTGTTCAATATATTCTCTGAGATGAGTTCAATGTTATGTGAAGATGGGTCACACTAATACAAATCTGCGATCTTTAACTATGGTTTCCAAAATAGAATACTCGCTAGTGGATGCTACCTAGAAGTATTTCCTGTAGATTCTACTTGGCGTCATCGACCACCTCTTCGGTGTGGGAAGACACCGGTTCCATGATATAGCTCAACATTAATGCTAGTCCCATTTGAGGGCGAATGTTTCGCATCCTGATAAATGAAAGACAAGTACGTGGAACTTGGAATAGGGTTAACTTAGGGATCTACTTAGTACGGTAGGGGGGGGTGGTTGGACTCTACCTAGACATTGCAGGCAAGGTTACATCGAAAGAGTCCTAACGGTATTATTGTTTGTATATTGATGACATGAAAGATATATGTTATGATGGAGCAGATGGTTACTCTTATGATGATGTTATTGTGTAATCATGATGCACATGTATATGTTTGATATTGGCGTATAATGAAGGTGGATGGACACTTATTTACAAGTTATATGAAAGCAAAGCTTTACTTATGGTCTCACTATCTATCTATTTGGGTTTTGGGGTTATCGGATCGTCACATCACCATTAATTGCACTTGTCGGGTTGTGGGAGTGGGATGATTTGTGTAGTGTTTTTTTATGCAGAACCATATATGGTGATCGGCATTAAAAATGTGAACGTTAGTAGATTAAATCGTATGTAATAAGTGTCTGTCAATTATGTATAAGTGACTTTAAGTTTTTGGAGAGTCCTAAACTTGATAATGATTTTATGTGGTATAATGTATTCGACGACATTCATATGACTTTACATTTTTCCTAATGAAACGATAAATGTCCGTTTTCAATACTTGTCCTAGGTGGTATTGGGCATAGGTACCCATACTTAGTACATGGTGGCTACTAATTTTACTTTATATTACTAAACGAAGTAGGTCCTGTGGCCATTGAGTTTACAGTTGGTGTGATTTGATGAAGCTTTGAAATCTTTTCTCCCAGTCTGGGTAGATTCATCATGGTTCGGGGATGCTATCTTGGGTCATTTTTCCAGCTTTATGACGGCATTAGTTAGGAAATGTCAGAGTAATATATTTTCCATATTTTGTTCTTTGGTTCTTTTGTATTAAGGCCTTTAATGGCATATTACCTAAAATGGGCTAGTACACATTGTTCACTCTTTAATGGTTTGATATATTTGAGAAAATTTCTTAAAATTATCGTATGGATCTAATGATGATAGTATGGCAGGTCTATGTATACCTCAATTAGTATGTTAAAAATAGGTTGAATTTTTTACGCTAAATTTACCTATATGATTGTGATAAACGCGAAGAAGACAGCTTTATCTACGTACTTCGAGAAGTTACGACGACTGCTTAGCGTGGCTCTGCCGAGTGTGACATTTATCGCAATGGATTTTGCTAAGTGCAGCATTTATTATGTGTTCGATAGTACCTCTGCAGGGAGGAGATTTAACAAAGTAAAAGACTTTGTAATTAAATTGGAGGGGGTGAGGCGAGACAGTCACGCTAAGGCATTGCCTAAAAGGAAAAAAAAGTAGGGTAACTTTCATGATTCTTACTCCAAAGGGAAAGAGAGGCCAACACTTGCAGCCAGGACAATGTAGTCTTCCATGCCAGCCTCTATACATGATTACTATAGAACTCCACCTCATAATTTGATTCAGAATAGCCAAGGAGTCGCACATTTGACAGGTGACAGATCATCTTTTGATCATACTTACTATGATTGCGGAAAACCTGGGAATATGAGGAGATATTATCCCCACCCACATGTGCCTTCACAATACCCGTCTAGAGCAGTGGTACCTACAAAAATTGGTAATAATGGTAAAGGGCGTCAACAAGGTGGGAGAGGAGGAAATCAGTGAGGTCGAAGAGGCATAGGAAATAGTAATGCAGGCAGAGGTATAGTGCAATCAGGCAGAGAAGTAACATCCCAAAATGATAGGACTTAGTGTTATGATTTTCCAAGCAAGAATAAGGTAAAAGCATCTCACGCGACGATCCATGACTATTGCTTTCTGATGAAAGCTGATGGCTTAATGTTTTTTGAAGAAGTTCGACTTATCTATTTGGTTTGGTGAGTATGTCACTACAACATTGACGCTGATTGTGATAGTACTTAATAGCCCGTAATCATTTTTTCCACCCCTATCTATCATGCTTATCTTATTTTGTTATGGATATAGCACACTTAGCCCGGCGATTTCGGGATGTTGAATACAACCCCACTTTGATAGTAGTCCTTAGGTTGAGGTGGTAATTCTCACTATTATGTTGTGCTTAATTGTAATGCTAAGTATGTAACTCTAAAAATTTCGGGAAGGGAAAAGTTAAAGCGGGAAGGAGTGTGACCAAGCATAGCAGAGATAAAGATGCACTTCCATTTATTTTCGAGGTAGGAGAACTTTTATGGAGAGGTTGTGTGGGTTATGTTCTTATATTGAAAGAAAGTTTGAGGTTTGACAAAACCGGTCTATTGAAGTCTTTTTAATGATGATGGGTTTGAATGTAAAGAAGAGTGTTTCCTACTGATTTTCCTTGTATGCCCTTAGATAAATATATAGATATTTCCATATATTTGGAACCTGGTACTCATCCTATTTGTATCCCTCCATACCACATGGCCCCAGCGAAATTAAGAAAGCTTAAGCATCAAATCCAAGAGCTTGTTTAGAAGGGATTTATTCATCCTAATCCTTCCCCATGGGGTGCTTCTATTTTTTGTTAAAAAACAGGAGGTAACTGAGAATGGTTTAGAGATGAACGGTAGATTTAATATGAATTCCCAAATATTAATAAGTAATTTTTTGTCTCGATGCTGATCTTTTATCACAATTGCAAACGTGGGGATCACGTTTCGGTCCAAAATTGAGTCTAAGGGTATTTTTACCATCTTGGAAGCTTAAGGTAAAAGATGGTGCCAAAATGGGTGTTTAGAACCCACATGGGTACTATGGGTTTCTAGTTATGTCTGTCGGGTTGAGTAATTTGCCAGCAGCCTTCATTAGTTTGATGAATGGGGAGTTCAAACGACTCATTGATTCGTTCATCATAATCTTTATTGATCCTATTTTGATCTATTCGAGAAGTAAGAAAGAGCATGTCGACCATCTTCGTATTGTTCTAGGTGTTGTTCAAAAACAAAGGTTGTATCCTAAGTTTTATAAGTGTGAATTTTTCTAGACTTTGACTGCATTTTTGGGCATGTAGTTTAAAATAAAGGGTAATGGTACATTTCCAAAAGATTCAGGCGGTTAAGAATTGGGTTCAACATAGTTCTATGAAGGAAGTTAGAACTTTTTGTGGGTCTTCCTAGATATTATAGTCGATTTGTGAAACCGTTGCTTCTATTAGACGCACTTTAAACAATTATACCAACAAGGAGTACCAGTTGAATGCACTAAAAATGTGAGACCACGTTTTAGACTCAACTCTGTTACCACAAACACCTACCTAACCTTCCAGTTGATGTATAGTATTTTATTGTTTAGGGGGGATGCTTCACACTTCTGGTTTGGGGTGTTGTGTTTGAGGGAAAGAATTTCTTATCTCAGCGTCATTTTAAAGATGGGCATGAGAGGAATTACCAACACATATTTAGAGTTGGCACGTGTAGTTGGCTCCCTTAAGATCTGGCAGCAGTAGCCTCTATGGTGTCCGAAGTGATTTAAAGATTTGACTGAGAAAATTTTAGTATTGCAGCGATGTGTTTGACATCCAGGAATTTCTGAATTTGCAGACAACAAAAGGTGGATGTATTTAATCAATTATATGATGGACCCAATCAATATCATGTCATTGAGGCGAATTTAGGTGGTAGAACACTTGTTTAGTTGAAGAAGCGTTAGTATGGAACCCTATTGGCTCAGTAAATTCAACTCCCCCTCCTACCTTAGAGTCAAAGTCATGGCAATTTGGGTTCATCTCAGGAAAAGAGGGTGTATTAGTCTACATTGAATAAGCGGTACATTTATGAGAGGAGTATCGATGGACAAGAAAATTTGATAATGAAATGTAATGACTTAAGAAGAGCAACCGTGTATTGGTTAAGGCATAAGGACCAGTCTTTGAGTGTGGGAAGTGTGCTCATTTCAAAGGAAGAATACATGTTCCTACGATTTTATTACTTGATTCAGAATTAAATTAAATGGAATATCAAGCATGGTTGCGATATTCGTTCATCGGGGTTTGACACAAATATGTACAATATTTTGAACATTTATGGTGCTCGGGCAATGAACAAGAAGGTATTATAGAGCCGAAGTTTGTGTGGCTAATTTTCAAATTTGTTCAGAGTTGAGTAGGAACATCAAAGGCATTATAGGGTTCCTGGGAAAAGATGTCAATCCTAAGGGTGTGGAAATCGGAAGGATAACCAGTATTTTGTGTTGGTCCTCCCCAAGAACTTGGGAAATTTTGATGCAATTGGGTAGGGTTGTCAGGGTGGAGGTGGCTGGCCCACATAGTTAAGGGGTGGTCGATCGAGCACTCTATTGTTGAAGAATTACATTGTGGCTAGAATAAAAAATTTTTTTTTGTGTATGTATGGAAGTATTAGCAACTCTTGGGTTCGACTTGATGTTTTATTTCTAATATTTTTGACAACCAAGCCTTAGCATAAAATTCTAGCTCCGCCACGGTGAGTGGTTGTAATTGACTAAGGTCACCATTTTATCAAGGTAATAGTAGAGCCAATTGTCAATTGGCTAAGGTGTATATGAAGGAGATAGTGAGGGGTGCATGGAGTTACGTTGTCTATCATATCACGTGTACTCAATTTAAATCTCTGGGAGACTTTGGAGGAAAAATGACATGATAATTGGTCGGGAACTAACTTTTAGGTACAGTCCTTATCCACGGATCGCCGGGGGAGGAGTCGAAGAGGACTATTCAAGTACTAGAAAACATGTTGAGGGCATGTGTGGTTGATTTTTAGCAGGGCATTTGTGGGAGAGAGTTCTTAGCCTTTTTACTTTATTCTATATACTAGTTTTTATCACGGTCCATCTGATATGGCACGCCTTTGATGGCTTATAACGTGGAGATCACCCAATAGAATGGTTCGTTGATGGAGAATGTGAAACCTTGAGGGTTGTTTAGGTCAACGATGACACAAATTAGTGATGAATTTTTGAAACTCCAAAGTTGTTAGGATCCTAGGTAGACAAGGAAGAGCATTACCATAGGTGAGAGACATTCCATTTCAGACTGGTGAGAATGTTTTTCTTAAGGTATAGCCAATGAAAGAGATGATACGGTTTGGCAAGAAGGGCAAGCTAAGCTAGCAATGCATTGGTACCTTTTAGGATCTTGAATTTATAGGATCGGTAGCGTATAGATCGACTTTACCTCCTAACCGATCAGTAGTTCATCCAGTATTTAAATGTGTATATGTTAAAGAGATATCATAATAACTGAAATTATATCATTAAATGGGACTCCATTACGTTATAAAAATACCTCCAATATGATCAAGAACCGATTCCAATTCTTGATCGTGATGTGCGTAAGATCAGAACCAAGGATTTTATGTTTCTGAAGTTTAATGGAAGCATCGTCTGATTGAGAAAGCTACATAGGAAACTGAGAAGAACATGTGAGACAAGTAGACGCCCAATTGTTCATATAATTCAGGACGACTGGGGGGTTTTCATTCCTTCCTTACTATTTGTCCCTAGTTTAACCCAGTAAGAAAGTTTGGGTAAACTTGGGTCTGTATTTTCAACGATCGCGTTTCCTTGTTATAGAAATCCCAATGTACAAATTTAGGTTGAAAGGACTTTTTCTATTGCCTTAGAAAATTCACAACCTAGTCAATTTGGACAAAATCAACATGTCATTAATGAATAGGTAAGGTTTGGTAATATTGGGTTATCCTATGATGTATTTGATACATGATAATATTCAGATGTTAGGGAATCTATACACGTTACGGAATTGAATTTTTTTTTTTTTTTTTGGCGATATAACCATCAAAATTGAAACTAGCGTGACTTTGATAGTTTCGTTAGGTGGTTCATTGGTTTAAATGGTTTTAATGGAAATCGGATGGATTCTTACTTGCACTCAATATGATTCGTTGCATCTTTTTGGTGACTGATTTCCGTTTGGAGTGGGGCCGTCCTTGCTTGTGGAATTGCGCAATGACTAGACAATGCTCATTTCGTAGAAAGTTACATAAACGTAAAACGTCTTATTTTTGCTGCAACTTTTTGAATGAGACTAAGGATTGACACCCTTAGGGCGAGTTGGGAGTCTATAGTATAATTTTTCACTCCCTAAAACCATTTTCAATCCGTAAAATATAATTGGGAAGGAGGATTGGTACGTATCTGATAGAGGAAGGGGTTTTTGATCTAAAAATTATGGTTAAAAGGCCCAACTTGTAATGGCATCATGTGGTCTGAATCCGTATGGGGTTGATCAAATTTGTTAGTAAATTTGTGTATGGATAGTATTTATTTTGGTCCTATTGATATTGGACGCGTTATAGACCAAGAACTAGCTAACAAATGTGGTGGAAAAAGAAACTCATGTTTCTTAGGGTAGAGGACTCAAGCTTTGTTCGATAAGGGCTAGGGGGTAGCTGATGTTATGATTTCAGGATTGTATGGAATATGGTTGTTTCTACCTTCATTATAACTGTGTGTCTAGTCTAATGTTTCATGGATCACGCAATTGTACAAATAAGATAGTGTGAATGGATGAGGATATATGAATTGACCTTAATTGTATAATCGTTGAGAATATACTTGTGAGTTGCTTGTTGCTGTATCGTGAATGGATTAGATTGTTTGGCCATGTTTCGACGTAATAGGGGCTCGAGGTTTCGCACATTATGGCACACCCTTGATCTGGGTACCAGCGGCGTTCCAATATATTACAATAGTTTGGGTTTGGGTGCATAGAGGATCCTTGACGTGATGTCACGACCCAAAACCGGAGCCGGCGGACTTTGCACACACTTTACCCTGGTTACCCTCCTATGTGAGACAAAACCAACGCAATGCTAAACCGTATCATGTCATTTAATATACAACTAAAGTAAGGAAAATAAAAAATAAGCGGAGACTTAAATCATATAAAATACAATTCATGTACTTCTAAAGGTTCACTTCTATGTGGGAATTCGCCCAAAATCTGGAAGTCATGCACCCCAATAACATCTATGATCAATTTCAGAAACTAAGAGTACTCTACGAAGGGCTAACACAATTACAAGCTATCTTGCCGGGGAAACTTCAAGGCTCAGACATGAGGAATTAGAGCCGTCCAAGGCTAGAACCTTGCTCACCCTGTAAGATTGGTGTGGCTAAGACATGCTGGAACTACTGTTGAGTCGAAGATTCGCGCACGTTGGGTGCTGCCTCACAATAAACAACAAGGAAAACAATAAAATATGGGGTCAGTAACAACCACAAGTAACTGAGTAGGTCATCATCCGCTACCAAGTCTCAAAATGGAAAACCGGTTATATGATCAAGTAACATCATAAAGATCACGTATATCCTTAGATGCAGCATTGACGAAGTTACCTATCCTTGGTTTACCACACCAATCAACGATCAGGAGGACTCACGCCATCCTCATCATACTAAGTTTGTAAACATGTTCTTTATATTGAGTATAGTAGATCTTTCAGATTCATTATATTATTTTACTCTCTACGTGTCGGGTAACGTGACCTGACCGCTGCGCTATTCTCTCCGGTACGCAAGGACGGAGGGGGGGAAAAAAAAAGGAGGAAGGAAGGGGGGGGAGGGCGGAGGGGAGATGAAAAAAGGAAAGGGGGGGAAGGGAGAGGAAGGAAGGAAGAGGGGCAGCAAAAGCTGCGAGAACAAAGAACGGGTGGGGCGGTGGGGGGAAGGAAGGGGGGGATCAAGGTGCAAAGGAAATGGGGAAAAGCAGAGGAGGAGCAGAGTGAACTTGGCCCCGAGTCCCTACTATTCCTGGTGTCGGAACTTACAGACTCCGATCCTCGATATTCTATCCTGGACCAGAAAACGGTGCCCCGATCCCCTAATCGTCACTACTATTGTTCGTTCATGTAAGCTTCTTTTTATACCAAGCTCATCACTATAACAACGTAGATTCATTTTTTCTTTCAAATTTAGATTCAATAGCTTCATAATGGCTTATTTTATCACAATCATATATATAGAATAAATATAAGAGGCCATCAGCATAGCACACATTAAGCATATAGAAGACTTAATAATACTCTACCCAACACATATCATTCGCTATTAAGAGTTACTACGAATAGTGTAAAAACCATAACGCTACCTCCACCGAAGAATTGCGATCAACCCGCTATCTTCTCAAATCCTTGCTATCCTCTTCTTCCTCTCTCTCTCGTCTCACTCGTTCCAAATTTCTCTTGTTCGTTTTTCGCGTCTTTGTGTCTTTCTGATTTGGGTTCTTATTAAACCGTCTTTCGTTTTCGACCCTACTTAAAATATAACTTAAAAACTAAGATGAACATAAGAGACCCACTAATGAACGTAGGTTACCAATCTTTTTCAACCCGGCAGTAAGTAGGATTTATTAATATTAAACCCATCTACTTATAAGTAAAGCAGGAATAAGTCAAAACGTCTTAAAATTTGTGAGAAATGCCGACCAGACTGGGATTGTGCGCCCTGCGACGACGGCCCTCGTGCCTTCGACGGTCCTTCCTGGCATGCCGTCGCAACGTCATAGACTCAATTTCCACTGAGGACTCGGTGACGGTCTTCACGCCTGGTGGACTGTCCCGTTCGCCATTTCGTCGTGACGGTCAGAGAGTCGATTTCTGTACCAAGATTTCATATTTTTCCAAGTATTTGAACACGAGCACCTCCACGGACGGTCCTCATGCCCGTACGTGCGTCGGTGCCTCCGTCACGCTTCTGCCCATTTTTCCAGATACATATGTTGCTCACACGACTACGTCGTTACAATGATACCAATTTACCCATCGTTCGTCCCCCGACGATCACAGAAGAAAACGAGGCGAAAAGGAATACCTGTATCTGTAAAACAGAGGTGTGGTATCTTTCTCGCATATCTTCACAAACCTTCCCGCAAGTGCTATGTTCTTCAACGGTCCGATTCTTCCTTGAAGCGTTGATCGATGCAATCGCTCCCTTGACCTCGCAACTTAACACCCCATATAATAGTGTTCTCCATTGCATTAGTGCAAACCTAACCTCGAGAAATACCGCAGCCAATTCCAAATCCATGATTGGATCGTTACGTTTCTAGCATTTTTATTGTCTTGAGAGCATAGAGCAATCACATTCGTCTCTTGCATAGCCCTGCAAGACCCAAACCAGACTGGAGGCATCACAATAATGACTGGAACATTTTGCTTAGGGCAAGTCGTCGTTGGGGAAGCAATATAGAGAGAATCCTTGACAAATCGACGGTAATACACTGGCTAAACAACACGCTGTTTAGTCTCTTGACCAACATTCAGTGGTCTTACCCAATTCTCACTAACTTTCGATCTAGAAGGATCCACATCACTCCATCCTTAGAAGACCACGTGCCCCCAGAAGTAACGATTCACATCTACCAAACTCAACACTTAGAGAACTTGGCATAAGCGTTTTTCTCCGCAACGGTCCATAACCCTTGCTCAGGATGCTCCTCATGTTCCTTCTTACTCTTGAGTGTATCGTTATAAATCATCCAATAAATACGATCACAGAGATCATCCAAGAGGTCTTGTACAAAAAATTAAAAATCCCGTTCATCAAAGCTGCATTAGACGCAGCAATACAAGCAGGGGCAATTGTCACCAAAAGACATCACTACAAATTCGTAATCTGCGCATACCTGGTTCTAAAAAAAAACAGTCTTGTGGCACATCCGTTGGCCCCGTAATATTTTCAATTGATGATGAACAACATCTCAAGAGTCAATCTAGAGAAAAGACACAAGCACCGTGTAGTAACGAGATCGAACAAGTCAGCAATGCGGAGGAAAGGATACGTTGTTCGTTAGGTCACCGTTATGTGCACCATTGGTCACCGCCCGTAGTCTTATGCACAGTCCGGAAAACTCCCATCTTTCTGTTTTACAAACAAAACCGGAGCCACCCCAATGATATGCACGTGTGGTCTAATGAATTCTTGCTCAACAACGCTTGAATTTTGGGTTTTTAACTCTCTTACCCCCGGTAGCCATTCTATAAGGGGTATGAAATGGGGCGAGTACCCCGTTCAGATCAATACATAAGAATTGCAATGTGGCCCGTATCTGGTGGCAGGACCAATGTGAATATCAAGACGACACATCAAGAAACTCACTAAAACGACCACCTAAGACCGATCAATTAGGTCACTAATTGTAGTGTCATCCGTGGATTTGCCAAAAGCTAAACACCCTTTACTAACCATTTCTGTAGCGACAAGAACGAGAGTATCGGCGCAGCCGGATTAAAGTGTAGTTCCCCATCTCCACCATAATCGGATCTACCCAGGCTTGGCTAACGGTCAACGTTTTAGCATTACATCCAAGATCGCAAATTGCGTAGAAGCGCAGGGATTCATCCCGAAATTAACATGCAAAATCAACCAGTTCTAAGATACCAAATTGGGCTCATAAGTTGTTTCCTCCCACAAAGTTCACCAAACAGCGACCTATATACCTTTTCACTGACAGCGAGCTCACACCGGAGTAGAAACAGCGAATAGGCGTATCAAGGTAATTCACAATGTCAAGGTTAGACCATTAGCAAATGAGGAAGATACATAAGAAAAATGTGGATCCAGGGATCAAACAAGTACAGTGCCATGCAATCACAAACCAAATATACCGCTGTTATGACAGCTCAGATGTCTCCGCCTCCGACTCCCAGGGAAAGCATAACCATGGGCCCGTTCGTTTGTTTGTCGTGGTTGCCCGACCATGGAGTTGGTGAAGTAGTGCTGTCCCGGTTTGCCCATCACCGGGGAGAGACCAACCGGGAAGCCAAGTTGGTGGTGACACCACGGCATTACGCGGCGACACCTGCGTCCTCCAATAACGGCCTCTGACCATGACCACCTCTACCTCTACGTGTTGGGTGGTCGATCACTCTGTTTTTGGAATACCTCTTGATATGCCAGTCTCCCCACACCATAACACTCTCTAGAGTCACTGCATAAGCTCCCTCAGAGAAAGTGTGAACCGGAAGTCTTCGGTGGTGACCCCCAACACGGATCTGTGTAGTAAGACTGAATGATCGAACTGAGTAACCCTGCGGAACCTCTGTCCTCAGTATAGTAAGAACCATTAAACTCACCTCCCTTTCCGAAACCTCTTTGATGTCGACGCCCGTGGTGAATTCATCTGGCTTCAACTCCAAATCCTTCCCTCTACTAACTACGAAATCTAACACTCTTGGAACGGTTTGCCGTAGCCGCTACCGCTTGGTAAGGCTGAAATTCGGCAACTCTGATCACAACCCCTTCCACAAGAAACGGCGAATCCTCTCTTGTGGACTGAAACATGTTGGGTGGCCATATCTGGATAGGCCCGAAACTAGCCTCATATGCAAATTGACGGCATCCTAAAGCCTTGCCTCTAGGCTCAAAAACTCATCCCTTTCCTATCCCTCAAATAACAGGGGGATTCTTGTCCATACAAAACTAGAGAATGAGGTCCAAGTCATAGGCTGGTGCCTCGGTTTGTTGACATTCACCATGTGACCGCCACCCACATTTGGTGGCGTTCCCTTGAAACTTATAACTCACGAACTCAAACACCAAACCGTTCTACTATACCTCTTGTATAGTAGCTCATTACAGTCAACCAAAAATCTTAAGCATCCTCAGATGTCGCACCCTTTAAGATTGGAGGTTTTAATTTCAAGAACTTACTGAAAAGTTCATGCTATCTTTGTCATTAATAGGCCCCAAGTAGTCAGTCTTAGGAAACTGCCTATGTCCGTGGGGCATCCATACGAGAGCCATGTGGCTGCATGTTTGTTCTCTGAAGCGGAGGTGTTGGTGCACGAAAACCTTGTGGTGCCTGACCCTGATCAGACAACCCCCTACGATAACGAGAACCTGGCTGATCATCTCTCTCGTGGGTAGGTTTGGGGTGGCATATTCCTCATTCTTTACTTGTTTCATCCTCCCTCCTCCCCTTCTCTCTACTACATCCTCGGTCGGTGGAGGAGTCACCGCCCTAGCACCCCAGATGGTTCTAGGTGGGCTCGTCCTCTCTCCTCTAGAGAACGTCCTCCCACGACCTCTACCACCCGTCGGCCTATTGGCCACTGTTGCACTTTTCGAGCTTACATCCCCAGTGGCTTGCATCAGATTATCTTGTCTTTGCTGATGTTTGATGTTGATGTTGGCGTCATTCCGTTTTGCACTAGGTTCTAACCCATCTGGCGATAGAACAAAAAAAAAAAAAAAATACTAAAGAAAAAACAAACAAAAAAACTAAAATAAAAAAAATAAAGAATCTATATTGAAGATGGTCAATATACCAATTTTTATCCACCTAGATACTAATTGGCTCCAGTAATACCGAAGAGAAGAGAAGAATGGAATTCCTAAAGTCTTATAGACTCTCAAAAAAAAAGTAAAAGGCGTCCCCCTACCGTTCCTTAAGACTCTACTATACCTTGCTTTGTGGGTATGAGACAACGAAACTAATGCTCTGATACCAATTTGTCACGACCCAAGAACGCGAGTCGGCGACTGGCACCCACAGTTACCCTCCGAGTGTGAGCAACACCAATCTAAACTTTCATTGCAATTTAATATCACATAAAGTATGCGGAAGACTTAACTCATAACAAAAGACATTCCAATACTTTTCTAAAATTCAACTTCTATATTTCCCCAAAATCTGGAAGTCCATCACCACAAGAAACATCTATGATCAATTTACTAACCGACGAGTATTCTAAGAAGCACACACATTACAGCTAGTCTAATGCCGAAACTTCAAATTGGCATCACACCTTAGGAAGGAGATCCAGTCCAAGCTAGAAATCATTAGCTTCACCCTGAAGATCCGTGTGACAAGACTGGCTTGAACACTGTTGAGTCGAATATACGGGACCGTGTGCTGCACTCAAATCAACAAAGGAAAACATAAAAGCTAGGGGTCAGTACCACCACAAGTACTCGAGTGGTATCAATCGACCACCGCAAAATGAAAACAGTATATCATCAATTGAACATCATAAAATCACTAATATCCTTAGCCTGCACCTTTAAATTATCATAAATAATCCTTGTTACAACACCAACCACATCAATGAGGAACTCACTCCTCCTCATCTACTCATTTTGGGAAAACATGTTTTCTTAGATTGAGTATATTAAGTATCTTTCATTCAAGATTCATTATTTATTTACTCTCGTGTCGGTACGTGACACGTCCGCTCCTCATTCAATCCTTGTACCTTGGAACGTGCACCCGATCCATATACTTAATCCTTGTGTCCGGACGTGACACTCCATCCTCATATTTTTCCTGGTACCCGGACGTGGCACCGAATCCATATCCTATCCTGGTGTTCTGACGTGACACTCCCGATCACTCATATTCTAATGTTGTGTCGGACCGTGAGACTCCGATCCATATACTATCCTGGTGGTCGGAACGTGACACTCCGATCCTCATATCTAGTCCTGGTACCGGAAACGTGGCACCCGATCCCCCTAATCTCCTACTTCGTTCATTATCCGTCTTTTATACCAAAGCAGCTCATAACAAAGTAGGAAAATTAGGATTTCTTCACGATTTTACGGATTCCAATAGCTGCAAGCATGCGTATTTTATCACAATCATATATAGATCTATATATAAATATATATAAGACATCATGCATACACACAAGATAAGCATATAGAGACTTAATAATACTACCCAACACATATCATTCGCTATGAAGATTACTAGCGAATAGTGTAAAAACCATAACCTACCTCCACCGCAGACTTGCGATCAACAAGCGATCTTCTCAAATCCGTGCTATCCTCTTCGTCTCTCTCTCTCATCGCTACCTTCCTCTCTACTCGTTCTCTTCTCTTGTTCTTCCTCTCTTGTGGTGCTTTCTATTTTTCTATTCCAACCCTCCTTCTTTTCCCTAATTAAATATAATTAAGAATAAAGATGGCAATAATAACCCACTACTTAACTTAAGGTAACTCTTTTAACCTCCCCCCGTAATTAACTTATTAACTTAACCCTCTAACTTTATAATAAAGCAGGAATAGTCAAAACGTCCCTAAAACGTGTAAAGAACTCCGACCCAGCCTAAGTGATTTTAGCGCAACTGCGACGGTCCGTCCTGCAGGTCGTCGCAAACCGTCAGAGACCTCAATGTTCCACTGAAGACTCCTGTGACACTCCGTCACGACCTGTGCCGGTCCGTACTGCCATATCGTCGTGACGGTCAGAAGAGTCGATTTCGGTACCAAATTTCAGATTTTCCAAGTATTTTGAAACGACAACCTCCATGTACCGGTCCGTCATAGCCCGTGACTGTCCGTCGTGGCCTCCGTCACCTCTGCCAGTTTTTCCAGAATAAAATCTGTTGCTCAAAACGACTAAACAGGTCGTTACACTTGACATAAATGTGTATCTTGTGAAATGTGAATTTGTAAATGATAAGAATAATGTATATGTTTGGTGTATGCATCTTATTATTATGTTGCATTGACTTATATATCTTCCACTTAGTGGGATAGCCGTGTGATCCTACTAGTACAAATACAACACTTGTTCTCTTTATTTATTGAGTACATGGAATCTTAAGGCGGCTGTTGACAGACCTTGTTTAGGAGAGAAGGGATCACCGATCGAATCCAAGGGTGAGCCAGTTCTTTCAAGTATCCATGAGTTCTCTTTCTATTTTGTCCACATTTTGGACTTAGACTTTCTAGATAGTTGTGTAACACTCCAAAAGTTTCATGACTTAGTATAGAGCCTCACTTGATGAACTAAGCCTTGAAACAGTGTTTCTAAGCTTAAATAAAGGTAACGAACTTAATTAGTCAAAACGTCAAGAAACGACCACGACATTCGATAATCCCGTAACTTAAACTAGTGTAGTAAAAGTTGTTCTAGGATGGTTTCAAAGAGATGTTTAAAGGGTTTTCCATTAGAAGGTGATGGGAGTGGTGATAAGTGCCTAAGAAAGGGTTTATGAAATCAAGGCCAAGTGAGGAGTGCCAACCTTGGGGAGAAGCCAAAGCCAAAGGCCAAGGCTTCCCCAAAAAGGGAGGCTACTGCCTCAACCTTCACGAGCATGAACATGGCTCATAGTATGACCACGGCCAGGTATGGAGCTCGTGAAAAATCCTTGGTGATTGAGGGAAAGTGACATCTTGGACTAGCTACTGTCCAAGGCACCACGAGCTACTTCATAACTCGTGGTGCACTTGACGGAAGGGGAAGTCTTGTCGTGAACTTGCCTTAGGAATTTTAGAAAAAGGGAATTTTGAGGATGCATTGCCCAAGGGAACCACGAGCAACTTGACGGGTCGTGGTGCATGTTCACAGAAGGGAGAAAGAGGTCGTGAAGTTCACTTAGAAAAAATGAAAGGTGGCAGGTTTGGGGAGATACTGCTTCACCCTTCATGACCATCACCATGGGTCGTTAAGTACTTCACAACTCATGAAGTGGGGCGTGAAGGTGGGCAGGATTTCACAGTGAAGGTCAAGTTGGACTTCATTTTTGGAAGTCCAACTTAATGAGGGTAGTTTGGGTATTTTGGGGGTTGATTATATATTGCTTTTAGATCAATTTTCACCATTTCCACGTCAAAACCAAACCCATTGGAACCCCATTTCTCCTACTTCTCTCTACATTCCTCGTTCTAACTCATCCTCCTTGAAAAACAAAGAACGTTGAAAAGCAAGAATAAGTCCCAAGGTGTTAACTTAAATTTTGGGATAAAGTCTTCCAAGGTATCGATTCTTTCACTCTTGGTATTATTTTCCCCAAGAGGTCCAATATGATTTCTGAATAACCCAAATTCAAGAGTTCTTTTCTACAAATGGGTTTCTTCCAAATTCGAAATTGAGGATTGATAATGATGAATTGGGATTAACTATGAACTAATTCAGTGTATATTGTTGAGAAATTGATATTGAATAATATGAATTTCGTATGATCCATATACTTTCCCGAATTTCCCCAAATCTTGGTTCGTCCTTTTGAACTCATTTGAAGTAATAAGTGTTTTGATTGTCAGAATTGTGTTAACTATGCTATTTGACTCATGGGTTGCCTATTGTCATGTATGGTTGGGATGAATTCATGGATGAACTCTTTTCCCTAACCCTAGCTATGAATTGTAGTAAATGATTAAGGTTGTTGGAATTGAATATGTTATTGCTTAATTCCCTATTACATGATGTTGATGTTCAATTGAAGAATATATTATGAAGCTATGCATGTATAATTAGTCTTTGATTATGTTGAGTGTGACAATATGATGAAGTAAAGTGATGAGGATTGGAAGGAATTCTCTTGTGCTTCTTATTAATGTGATTATGATATGATGTATTTATGACATGATGATGGCTTAGTGATAAAAGGATATTTTTATCCTAGACCTAATGAGCTAATGACATGATTATACAAGGAAATAGTCTCATATGGCCTATATTAAGATTTGATGATTATGAATGACATAAAGACATTTCAATAAGGGACTTTAGCTTAGCACCGAGCAAACTAGATATGAGAAGTGTCCATTTCTAAGAGGCAAGGTAGGTTCACTAATGTTATCATGTCATAGACACTACCATGCAAATGTGTATACATGAGTTTCTAGCAAATGTCATAGTTCCTTAACTATGTTTCCCCCATAGGTATACTAACTAGTGGATCTAGCTAGAATGTTATGTGCATGTTATGGTTCTACCTTGAAAAGTAAAGCACCCTCTTTTGATGTATGGTTTCAGGACACTGAATTCCATATTTAGCTCACATGGTCTATTGTCAGTTAAGGTAATTGTTCCCTAAAAAATGAATTAATAAATATGGACACTAACTAGGGTGACTTAAGGGGTTCTACTTAGTATAGGTAAGGGTATGGGACTTTACTTATGCAATGAACAAGTTGGTCTTGAGGGTAGTCCTAAGAGGTTGTACTTATGTACTTGTGATATCATGAAATGCATATAAATGTTGCTCCTATATGATGTTTCTCTTATATGATGTTGGTTTCATTTGATGAACATGATAATGGACTAAGTTTCTATATATGTTGATGACTACACATGTTGCTATGGTATAGGAAGCAAGGCATTACTTATGATCTCTTTTCTTTGTTTACTTGATTGTGTGGGTTTATGGGGCTACACATAAGTGTTGCACTTGTAGGCTTGGGATGGGATTGTTTGTAAGGTTCTTGTATGCTTTGATGATATGAATTCTTGAACATGAAATGTGCATATGACTTTATAATGAAGTTATCCTTGATTATGAACATGTCTTATGTTGTTGTGATCTTTGGTTTGTATATGCTCTCTTGAGTGTGCATAAAGGCTTTCAAAAATGGCATAGCATGTTTTTTCTAAAAATGTTCCATTTAGTGCATGTCTTGAAACGTTTGACGTGCATATATATCCATACTAAATACAAGTGGTTGTACTAACCTATATTTTTAATCTTTCCACAACGTAGGTTCGGGCGTGACGGTGCTTAGAGCAGTTGATGAAACTTTACTTTCCCCATTGTTGTGAGTTCCTCAAGTTGAAGAAGATGCCACGTTTCTATCTTCATCAGTTTTGCTTATGTCTAAACACATTTGTTCTTTCCTTATTTTGAGACTATTGTTGTAAGCCTTATATATGGCATATTATACTAGTGTAAGGTCTATGCCCAAACTTTATAGATCTCTTTGGATGGTTATATGTGAAACAAGTATTAGACTACTTAAGTGAATTGTTTATGCTAAATGAGAAGTCTATGTACACTTCCTAAGAAATGAGCCTAAGTAAACTCCATATATGATCAGGGAGAAGTCTACGTATGCTTCACTATGTAAATGTTCTAATTTTTTTGCATTTTCTCTACCAATGATATGTCATGTTGTATTCTAAGGACTAGTCTAAGGCCTCTTTGAGGATGAAGACGTGGATTACTTCTAGGGAGTGCTCCCCGCTCTTGACAAACTTGGTATCATAGCATGACGTTGAGTAACCTTATGATTCATGGTCTTACTAAACCATGTCTATGTAGAGTATTATTAATAATTGTGAAGCGGGACACAGTTATGAATGAGAGACTATGTGATGCTTAGTAAATTCTCATCTTCTTGTGATTATATGTCGTGCTTCAAGAGTGTTAACTCTATGTGTCCTTTTTCATCTAATCCTTTTCTTGTGGTTATAGACTATGAATACTGAAGGGCGGATGCAGAAGAGTTGATGAAGAGATTGCTTATGCGGGAGCTCCTCCCCAAGGCAATACAAGATCCTCCACAAGAATAAGTTCCTTTGGGTGACCAAGCTTCGGTTAATCCTCCGGCTATGACGGATGGAGAGATAAGGTCGGCTTTTCTAGGTTCAAGAAAAAGTAGTAACTACTCATGTTCAAGCTATGATGGCTAATGCAAACAAAGAAGTTGTCCCCCATGTGAACCAAAATACTAGTACCATGGATTCTCGTTTGGGAGACTTCACTAGGATGAATCCTCCTATGTTCTTGGGATGTAAGGTTGGTGAAAACCCCCAAAACATTCTTAATGAGTTCTAAAATATCTTGTTTGTTATGGGAGTGACTTCAACTGAGTAGGCTAAATTAGCCGCTTATCAACTCAAGGATGTGTCTTAAACTTGGTATACTCAATGAAGGGACAATAGGATTTTAAGAGATGGTCCCGTGAATTAAGAAATCTTCAGAAGGGCCTTTATTGATAGGTTATTCCCAAGCGAGAAAAAGGAGGCTAAGGTGGAAGAGTTTATCAACGTTCGTCAAGGATGTATGAGTGTGCTAGAGTAATCTTTGTAGTTCACTAAGTTGTATAAGTTTTCCCCTTCCTTGGTGTCTAACCACGTGATGAGAGATCCGTCTATGTAAGGGATTGTCCGAGATCTAGGTAATAAGAATTCGTTGGGGGTTGGGGTGGGGGTGGGGGGTGGGGGGTTGCTTCATGACAACATGGACTTCTCATTGGTTTCAATGCTCAACACTGTGAAGGAAGTAAGCTTAGGAAAGACTAGGGATGCTAAGAGGAACAACTTATCAGGGAGGTAGCTTCTAAGGGTAGTGGAATTCCCCAGACAAACCTAAGTTTTCAGAAAGAGCTATCTCCAATCAATTCTCTTTTAATTCTCCAGGCTCGTACTGATAGGGTGTCACCCCTAGGTACCAAAGGGATTAGGTGTGGATTCACCAAGTGGAAACCTACTTGCTAGAAAGTGGGGTAAAAAGATGTTGGGAAGTCTTGTTGGGACGGATAATTGCTTTGGTTGTGGAAAAAGTGGTCATAAAGTGAGAGATTGTCATATAGTAAGGGGTCAAGGAAAGTGCAATATCCAAGCTCAAGCAAGCGGTCCTAGCTTAGAAGCTCTTAAGAAGAACCATTTTTATGATCTCGGCTCTAGGGGTGAACAAGAGGGTTCTCCCGATGTGGTGATCGTATGTTACAAGTCTTTTCTATTAATTTTATATGCTTTACTTGATCCCGGTGCCACCTTTTCATTAGTTACTCCTTTGGTAGATAGGATGTTTGATGTGTTATATGTATTAATTGAACCATTTTCAATTACTACCCTAGTGGATAATGGTAGTTGTAAAAAAAGTCTATCGAAATAGTCCTATAATCTTGTCCAATAGATTTGTTGATTTGGCCAAACTTGAAATGTTTGATTTTGATGTCATTTTGTGAATGAATTAGTTGCATGTTAGCTTTGCTTCAATAGATTGTAGAACAAGGTTATTTAAGTTCAATTTTCCAAATGAGCCCATTTTAGAGTGGAAGATGGGAAACTCTATCCCTACAGGTCAGATTATTTCATGTCTTAAAGATTGTAAGACAATTTCTAAGGGATTTATCTACCATATTGTGAGTGTCAAGGTCCTACAATTCAAGACTCCTCCTATAGAGTTGAACCTTGTAGTGAAAGATTTTTTCCGAAAGTCTTTCTCGATGACTTACCCAGAATTCATCCCGAATGGGAAATAGATTTCAGCATAGACTTGTTACCAGATACTAAACCCATTCCAATTCCTCCCTATCGGATGGATTCGACCGAGTTGAAAGATTTGAAGTATCAAATCAAAATTTACTTGATAAGGGTTTTGTACAACCAAGCATATCTACAAGGGTCGCTCTGGTATTATTTTTGACAAAAGAAATATGGGTAACTTAGAATGTATATCAACTACCGACAATTGAACAAGGTCACTATAAAGAATAAGTATAATCTCCTTAGGATTTATGATTTGTTTAATCAACTCCAAGGTGTGATTTACTTTTCGAAAATTGATTTGAGGTCGGGATATCACCAACTTAGGATGAGAGGTGAAGACATTCCTAAAACGTCTTTCCGAACTAGGTATGGTCATATGAGTTCCTAGTTATATATTTTGGGTTGACTAATGCCCTGGTGGATTTTAAGGACCTTATGAATAGAGTGTTCAAGAATTTTTTGATGTTGTTGTAACTTTCTTCATTGATAATATCTTGGTATACAGAGTGAGTATGAGCATATGGGCCATTTGAAGGTAGTATTGTAAGTCCTCAAGGAACATCAAATTTTTTATAAGTATAGTAAGTCTGAATTTTTGTTGAGATCGGTTGCATTTCTTGTCCATGTTGTCTCAAGTGAGGGAATAGAGGTCAATCCAAAGAAAACGAAAGCGGTTAGAAATTGGACTAGACCTCTAAATCCCACTGACATAAGATGTTTCTTGGGTCTAGCCAGGTATTTTAGAAGATTCATTGATAGGTTTGCATCAATTGTTTCTCCTTTAACAACCTTAACTCACAAGAAGGTCAAGTTTGAGTAGTAGGAGGCTTGTGAAAGAGGCTTCCAATAGTTGAAAGATAAGCTTCCCGTCCGACGTCTGAGTTGACCTTAGGAAGCTTGACCGACCGGAGGTGTACGAAAGAGTTTGCAGTGTCTGTTTACGCTTCTCGAGTATGTTTTGAGTTGTTACCCTCATGGAAACATGTAAGAATGTAGCGTATGCCTCTACACTCAAGGCATGGAAGAACTATACAAACTCAGAATATTGAATTAGCGTCCGTAGTGTTTTTGCGTGAAAATTGGTGCATTATTTCTACGGGGTACGTTTGGATGTATTTACCGACCACAAAAGTCTTCAATATGTCTTACCTCAAAAGGAGTTGAATTTCCGACAAATGAGATGGTTGGAACTTTTGAAGGACTATGACATAAGTGTCCTTTACAACCCCAACAAAGCAAATGTTGTTGAGGATGCCTTGAGTAGAATGATTATGGGTAGTGTAGCACATTTTCATGATAATATGAAAGAGTTAGTGAAGGAGGTTCATAGATTGGCTCGGTTGGATGTACGGTTTGAAATATCTCCAAGTGGAGGCTTTATTGTTAATCATAACTCTGAATCATCTTTATTTGTTGAGGTGAAGTCCAAGCAACACCTTGATCCTCGATTAATGGAATTGCAGGAGTCGGTTCTTAGCAACTTCAATGATTCATTCCCCCGGGGGGATGGGGTACTTAGGTACCAAGGTAGATTGTGTGTACCGGTTTGAGAAGGCAAATTTTCGAGGAAGCTCATGGTTCCCAATATTCTATTCATTTGGGTGCCACCAAAATGTATCGTGATCTTACAGAGGTCTATTGGTGGTATGGTTTGAAGAGGGACATAACAGAGTTTGTGGCTAGGTGTCCTAATTGTCAACAAGTTTAGGCCGAGCATCCAAAATTGTGTGGTTGGACTCAAGTAATGGATGTCCCTACTTGGAAGTGGTAAGATATCAATGTGGACTTCGTTGTTGGTTTGCCTCGAACCCGGAGGCAAAATGACTCAAACTCAGAGTGAAATGAATAATTGGACCTAACTAGGAACTAGGTGAATTAAGGGTTCTACTTAGTATGTAAGGGTATGGGATCATTTACCTATCATTGCACAAGGTGGCCTTGAGGTAGTCTTAGAGGTGTGGTACTTATGTACTTGTGATAACATGAAATGCATATATATTTTGCTGCGGCTCACTATATGAGTTCTCTTATGTATGATGTTTGGTTTTGTCATTTGATGAAATGGAATATTGGTCTAAAGTTTGTCATACATGTTAATAACTACAACATAGTGTGTTAAGTTGGTTATATGCACCGAAGGCATTATGATGATCTTCTTTTTCCTTGTTTACTTTGATTGTGTGTGGGGTTATTGGGCCTTCACCTGACGTTCACTAGTAGGCTTGGGAGGCAATATGTTAGGTAATGGTCTGTGTATGCTTGATTATATGAACTCTTGAACATGAAATGTCGATATGAGTTTATAATGATGTTATCCTTGATTATGAACATGACTTATGTTGTTGTGATCCTTGGTTTTGTATATGCTCTTTTGAGTGTTCATAAAGGCTTTCGAAAATGACTTAGCATGTTTTTAAAGAAATGCCCTTTTGTTCAGGTCTTTAAATGTTTTATGTGCATATGTTTCCATGCGTAGTATAAGTGGTTGTACTAACACATATTTATTATCTTTTTACAAACGTGTAGGTTCGGGCCGTTGAGGTGCTTAGAGGCCATTTGCAAGAAGACTTGGATTCCCCCAAGTTGTTTGTGAGTCCTAAAGTTCGAGGACGATGCAACATTTCTATCTTTATTGGTGTTGCTTATGTCTAAAAACACTTGTTCTTTCCTTATTTTGAGACTATTGTTGTAAGCCAATATGTGGCATATTATACTAGTGTAAGGTCTATGCCCAAACTTTGTAATTCTCTTTAGATGGTTATATGAGAGAAAAGTATTAGACTACTTATGCTAAATGAGAAGTCTATGTGCACTTTCTAAATGAGGATCCTATGTAAGCTCTATATATAATAAGTGAGAAGTCTAAGTATACTTCACTATGTAAAAGTTTTAAATTTTCCACATTTTCTCTACTAATGATATGCCATGATGTATGCTAAGAGATAGTCTAAGGACTCTTCGAATAGATGACGATAGTGCTAGATGACGTTTAAAGGTGGTGGCTCCAATCATGGGAACAACTTGATAATCTAGCCTGATGTTGCGTACACAAGTAAGTTACATCATAATCATGTTTTATGGGATGCTAAAAGTTTCTCTTACCCTATCATGACACTGACTACTATGGCAAATCAATCTTTGAAATCGCCTACCACAAATATTTTTTGGAAATGGTGTGATGATAATTCTAATGAAAATTAGTACCATCCAGAACGAGGTAAGTTAGTACAACCCCAGATGGTAATTGACACATATATTTTTATAATTATCAGTGGTATGAGTACAGCCAGAAGTATCCTTAATACTTGTGATCTTAAACATATCCGAGCAATTGTATAGCCTATAAGAACATGTTAGTAAGGTAAATGAGAGAAATTGGATTGTGTCCCTTACCCATAAGCGACAGTAATCAGACCAAGCAGCGCTTGGCATTTTATTTCACCACTGGTTTGCTAACAAAAGGGGTCCTTGGGCCCAATCAATTCTATACTCTCTTGATGCAATGGACTTCCCCCCGAAGCCACTAAACCGCTCTCTTCCACCCGATTTGAACTGGATCACTAGGACTTTTTTGACTCTCCCAATATTATTTTAAATAAAAATTTTAAACTATTCGATAACTACAAAATTCTAGTTAATGAAATTTTTATTAAATAATTAATAGAGTTAATAGTTGATGGACCAAGTACATGACTTATTTGATTCTTTTTTTTATCCCTTGGCCAACATAATTAGAATAAGTTAGAGGGATTTAGTAGTTTTTTAATCATAAATTGAATAAGTAAAAGAAATAAGGGCAGATAACTTATTGGCAAAGACGTGGGCTGTTCGATCAAAATTTACAGGTGAGTTTTGAAAACTTTTCAAGGTGTTGCAGGTTTAATTGCTATGTTCAAAAAAATACTATTATATATAATGATGTGTTAAGGATTTGGAAATTTGCTAACTTTGGTAGTGAATGTGGCATAATATTTCTATTATATTATTAAATGGAGAAACGGAATTGATATTAAGGGGGTCAAGATTGAGTTGAATTATCGCTATTGTTTTCTTTAATTATGTTGTGGTAACAAAGTCAAATTTTTCTTTATGAAATAAAAATTTAATTAGATTGGGTGATTTGCTGAAATTTGAGGCAGTAGGGTGTTGCTAATGTTGGTCAATGATAATTATTATGTGACTTAGGTTTAAAAAGAAAAGGGGAATAAAAGGGTATCAAGATTTTAGATTTCTATTGTTGTTGCACTGTAGCGTAAGTTTTCTCTTGGGATATGAGACGATTTTGTTGACTTATTGTGTTTATGTGATTAATTTAGATTTATAAATTTGTGTTGGTAAGAGTTTAGACAAGGAATAAATAATATAAATAAAATTAAAGGAATTGAAGTATAGTAGTTGTGGAAGTTTTGATTTTTTGTTAATTTCTATTTAGTTTTTTTTTGTTATTCTTGTCACTCACTAATAATTAGTAAGCCTAATTTATATAAATACTATTAGGGTATGTTATTTAGTGGAATTAAAATTAACTCTACGCTTAAAATTTAGGAATATAGACTTGACATATTAGACGACACCAGAAAATTTACTAATTAAATTATATATCATGGATGTTAGTTTTGGTATCATTAGGTTGAATGAATTTCAAGGTTTGGATTAGAGGTATAACTCTATGGTTTTCTATAGATTTGTTTGCTTACGAATATTGCATAATCGGTAGATTGAGAACATTTGAAAACTTTGCAAAAAGGGAAGGCAAAAATATGAGGGTTGGTGGCACATGTTCGGCATTTAAGGTATGTTAAGACTTTCAGACTTGTTGAAGGATGTTTTTTTTCAAAATAAAGATCACAAAATGAAATAGAAAATGGGTAAGGGAGAAAGATGGGGGTAGCGTACCAATAGTGTGACGGGCATTGGTACGGGTACCGGGTATATAAAGAGAAAGTTTTATTACTATAGAATGCGGGTTGAAACCCAAGAATGCCAAAGCATATGGACATTAGCTGATGTCTTATCGAGTTAAATTCTTTGTGAGATTGTGTTTTTCTATATTGCACCCGTATATTTGTGATAATTGAGGTGGTTATGTATTATGATGATATTAATTGATTGAGATGCATCATCATCCCTTTTATTGAAATAATATTGTGTACATGCATTGACATAAGATTGAGTATAAGTTGGGCACGTGGAAATTATATGTGCTAGGGATGGTGCGATGTTAAGATTTTAATTTGGGCACGTGGAGATCGTTCGTGCGAAAATTGTTTGATTTTGTAAAACTTATTGGGTTGGATTACGTATCGATTGAGAACATAGGTGTCATCACGACTCGTGATTTTGGATCGTGACAAACAGTAAAACCAGCTACAACAGAAATTGTACTCGTCAACGAGAAGTTCTTCAGCTCGTCATCGAGAAATTTTTCTAAATTAATATCATCATATTAATACTAGTCCTGTTTTTATGAATTTCCTGAAGTACTTCTACATTCTCAATCTCAACAGATCAATTAAATCTATTGCATATTTTTATGTCTTCTAGCATTTACTAGAAAATATATGCATTAGATAAAAGATTCACCAGTTCAGCAGAAAAATGACAAGGAGGAGATAGCAAATGCTTTTATGGAAATTAATGGTGGCGCAGTTAAAAGGACCTATTCTACAGACGAGGAGGTCCATTTGACTAACATATCAAGTAATCTAGCGCAAAAATAGAGTCAAAACGCAATTCAGGCAAGTTTGGTAATTAATTTGAAATTTGAAGAACTCAATACCAGGCATGAAATAATTTGCAAGGGTCCCATGCACATAAGCATGCAACTTCTAATGGTCAGAAACAAGTTGTGCACACAATTGTTGAACAAGAATTGGAAGTGCAGTCGATACACGTTGATCATAGACCTGGGCAAGGCCAAAATAATCAGCATGATACTGAAAATCCTATATCTATGAAAGTCGTTGATGTGGAGAGTAATTCTCAATTCTCTTTTAGAGTTAAACGATTGCTTACAATCACAACAAGGGAGGGACAACATAATTTAGGTAAAGATGTAAATTTTATTAATCCCATTAATACTGATCAAATGCAGGGGAGACAGGCAGCAATCACCAAACCACAAGGTAATGATCAAAATGAGAGAGACAATACAAAAGGTAAGTCTACTAATTCTAGCTCTAGTAATAATGGTAAATCTTTGAGTAATGATGGCAATGAGACTGCTTACACTAAAGGGAAAATGACTCAAGCCCAACAGGGCAATTACGGTAGTAAATTTTTATCCCAACAGCTACCTTAATGTCTTTCCTAAAATGTCCAGTAATTTTGAAAACCATATCCCCTCTAGTCTGAAAAATCAGCAAAACAGTCGTCCTATTCAGCCTAAGGGTAACACCAATATAAATAAGGGGCAAAACACCAATATAAATAAGGGGCAAAACACCAAATCAGATTCAAATTGAAGAGTCAGCTCCCTATACAATGTTTCAAACTCTAGCTGCAAGACTCAGGTACAAAACAAGTATTAGTAGAAAATAAAAAAGAACCTCGGCTGCAGAATGGACTCATAAAATCTAATGGTGTTCGTGATATGTAGAGAGAATAAATCTAAAACCCCAACATAACTTAAATGAAAGAAAATGGACTCATAAAATTGACCTTCAACAATCAAACATTATAGGTGATTCAATATGGAGTCGAGCAACAACTTTATGACCCTTCAGCTCACCTTCTTTACAATAGTGGAACAAGTATACCTAAATTTGCCTCCACCCACTTCCTCCCTAATTTCATACTCACTTGCAAATTGCTTACAAAACCTTAAACTTTTATCCTAGTTAGCCCCGTCTGTTTATTTTCCTTCACAAATAGCTTATGAATGTTTAATCTAAATGTTGCAAACCTTACAATAGAATTGTCCTTTGTTACATTCTCTTAAAGTTTGTTACCCAACACTTATTAGACAAGTGAGAAGAAAAATTATGGCTAACGACGAATTAACATCATTTATTAATACTTTCCCTTGGGTAATGCCAAATAATGAGAGCATCAGATGACAATAATTAAAACCTCCAGTAGCAGGTCCTAAATTTACTCACAACTTGCTTTTTCCTTAGTATGCCATAGGAGGAACATGTCTAATGCTTTACAAATCTCACTCATTTTTAAAATCATATTGCATTGATTCTACTTTTAATGGAATACATATAGTAGTTGGCATGATGCATCTCCATCACATAGGTGAGAGTGACGAACATTGTTTTGGGAAAAAAATATGAACCAAGGTTTTGGTTAATAGCATAATCAGCCATTTAACCTAGTTTACCTAAAAAACTATATACCTTCAAAAAAAAAGTAACATTTTATTAGGTTCTACAAAAGCTAAACTGCGCAATGTACACAAAGACGGAGCCAACATTTGTAGTTTATGGGTTTGGAACTTACCACCGAGCCCATAACTTATTTTTGTTATTGAATTCCCAACTAAATACTTTTTACATATATTATCAATTTCCTGATACAAATACAATCCAAGCAAAAGCTACTAGGTTCATATGAACCCATACCTAAAATGTAGCTTTGACAACAATTTTAGAGAACAAGGTTTGAAGTTGAAAAATCTACAGCAATACACTATAAAAAAAATTTAGGATAGTACATCAAACTTGAAGTACATTAGTGGTATGTAACTTCTATAATAGTTGCTCAGTGTAGTCTTTTTGTTTTTTATTGAAGGGAAGAAGGCTTCATCGTTCAATCTACTGGTTTTGTGGTGTTTTTGGTAAAGTTTAACTTTGATTTGTGAAGGATTTCTAAGCAGGTATGCTAGTTCTAGTAGACCCAATCCTAGGTATAAGAGTAATGGTCTTTATGGTTGTTATTCAATTTTCAGCAAGAGATTGTTAAATAAGAAAGAACTTTCATTGATCTGAGAATGACTATTTGGGAAAAGCTAAAGAACAACCCCAAATTTGTCCTTTTTTAAATAAGTCCTCAGCTGGAAGAGTTAAAATATGTGAAGGCAATGAATAAAAAACTTACTCCCGAGCAATGACATAATACACGAACTTCAAAAATGCAACATTTTAAGAGACAAAAGATGAATCATTGAAAATGAACTTGCAGGGAAAAACTGGACAATGAGGTATACGCAACCTGGAGAAGGAAAATAAGGCTTACCCATCGAAATAGACTCTCAAAACAGCCAATACAATGATCAAAAAAGCAATAACAAACATGATCTATGTACTCAAAACGGCAGTAAACTATGGCACATGAACCCGGAATATTGACATCCTAGTTCTTTCTCTCAACTTGAAGCGAAAGAATAACGAATAAGACATCAAATGCTAAGCAGTAACACAGGTTAAGGGTCATTCCAAGAGCAAGATCAGGAAGAGAAACAACAAAACAAAACTTTGAATCACAAGTAGGGGAATAACAACAATGAATACAAATTTTTTAATCTTTAAAGCGATATTACATTAGATCCACAAAAGCAACTAATTAAGAAACACATACCTTATATTGAATCGACATCAACTCAAAGATAAATCAAATAAAAAGAAACAAACTCATCAAAACGACTTTCAAACAGTCACAATATCACTCTTAAAATAGAAAAAGAGGCGAAAAAATACTATCAGGAAAACGACATTACCTTTCTTCGGGAAGTGAACAGGAAAGGGACGAGCAGGGAAAGGATCTTCACCGTGAAACTCAAACACAAATGATAGATGATCATTCTGGGCAGAATCTCACACTCGAACAAAGCTTGGGAAAACGTATCTGTGTAACGAAAATGTGATGTTCTTATCGACACTTAACTCTCCCTGCCTTGAATGTGTTTCTATATATTTTCTTCAGCTGTTCTAAATGTTTTTGCTTAAATAAATCCCAAATTTTTTTCAACGCAAATAAGTGAAAAAGAGGTTTACATAGGAAGGCTAAAATACGAGTTACACTCTCAAAAATCAACTGATGAAGCTAAATTACTATCCACACTCCCAAAAATCGTAATAATACACAATAATATCAAAACCCTAAAGCTAAAATTTAGACTTTCAAATAGAATTTCTTACCTGATAAAACCTATTCCAATAAAATCTGCATGAAATCGTTTTCTTCCATGAGAAATCTGAGAGAAAAGTGTGACAGAGAAACTAATTAGCTTCAGTTCATCATCTTGCTAAAAACCCCAAATTATTCAATTCCTTCTAAACTAAAAACACAGAAACAGCAACTTCAGCTAACAAGAAGACTGTTTTAGTACTTACGTTTGATGAAATAGGCATCGGAAAAAAGAATCGTACTTACTCTTTAAGAAATAGTTATCGGGGAGGACGACTTGAACTATCAGTTCTTCAATGACTTCAACTCTTCAGCTCAGTTCTTCGACGACTTCCACTCTTTAGCGTGTTTTTCTCACAAATCTGTATCAGAGAAGAGAATTTGTTCTTTATCTCTCTTCACTTCTCTTCGGCAGCTTGTTCATCAGCTCTTTCGTTCTTCAGTGAAAGAGGAAAGTGAAGTCAAAGATGAAAGCTGAAAAATTTAATGTTTTATGATTTATTAATGTTTATTTTTTTGGCCAATAAAAATTGGAGGGAGAGTTAAAAATATTGGAGGAAATATAATACTTTAGTGAAAAAATTTAAAGCAACACTTATAAGGTGTTGTTTTTTAAATTATAATAATAGGACATTTTAGAAGTGTGTCTATATATGTAGATAGGTGTTGTCAATTATATAATATTGTAACAATACATATAAAGTGTCGCTTATATCATTAAGAGTACACTTTTGAAGTGTTGCCAAAATGATCGTAGCTAAAAGTCAAAAAAATTTACTACACTTTAAAAGAGTTCTCAAAAATACTTTAGACAACACTTTACAAGCGTAGTCTAGAATTATTGTGGTTGTAGACCTTAAATGGTGTAGTGTCTTATGTGTCCGTGAGATTTTCCGCAACATTTTCTATGATTTATGATATATTTATGCCCACATATATGTTTCTCCGCATTCGAAAAGTTTATCATAGTCACCCATGTCTATCGTTCTTGTCCTATTTTGTTTATGGGTTATCACACTTGACAGATTCGATTATTGAGGATATGACTAACTTTTATATAATCTTAGTCATGAATTGGTTGTCCTTCTATTATTTTGTGCTTAATTTTAATACTAAGTCTATAAATCTAGAAATTCCAAGAAGGGAAAAGTTAGAGTGGGAAGGGGTGTATAAGCCTAAGCATGCTAAGATCATATACATCATTCAGGATTGAAAACTGGTAGGGCGGGGTTCTTTGGCTTATATGGCTCATATTATAGATGTTTCGATTGAAAATCCATCTATTGAGTCTATTCATGTGGTGTCGGAATTTAGAGAAGTGTTTCCTAGTGATTTGCATGGTATGTCCCCGAATAGAAATATAGATCTCTGCATTGATTTGGAACCTGTTACTCATCCCATTTCTATCCCTCCAAATCGCATGGCCATAGTAGAATTAAGATAGCTTAAGGCTAAAATCCAAGAGCTTCATTGTTAGGGATTTATTTGTCCTAGTGTTTCTCCATGAAGTTCTCTAAT
Source organism: Solanum habrochaites (assembly GCA_027704765.1). Taxonomy (NCBI): domain Eukaryota; kingdom Viridiplantae; phylum Streptophyta; class Magnoliopsida; order Solanales; family Solanaceae; genus Solanum; species Solanum habrochaites. The sequence continues at coordinate 35,284,425 of JAKWJA010002498.1, read as the reverse complement.
TTTTTCGTTATGAAAAAGGACTGTAGCATGAGAAAGTGTATAGATTATCGATAATTGAATAGGGTCGGCATTCAAAACAAGTCCTCTTTGACTCGAATAGATTATCTTTTTTACCAATTGCAAGGTTCATCAGTTTTCTCTAAGAATGATCTAAGGTCTAGTTACAATCAGTTTAAGATTAGGCTTGAGGGTGTGCCCAAGACGGTGTTTAGAGCCCACTATGGGGCACTATGAGTTTCTAGTTATGTCATTTGGGTTGACTAATGCGCTTTCACTGTTCATGTGTTTGATTAATGGGGTGTTAAAACCATTCATTGATTCATTCTTCATAGTCTTTATTGATAATAATTTTGTTTATTCGAAAAGTGAGAAAGTGCATGTCAACTATCTCCATATTATTTTGGGTGTTCTTTAGAAACAAAGGTTGCATGTGAAATTTTCTAAGTTTGAATTTTTGTTGACTTCGATTGCATTTTTGGTGCCTGTAGTTTAAAAAAAAGGGTAATGGTAGATCTCCAAAAGATTAAGGCTGTTAAAAATATGGTTAAGCCTTAATTTGTGATGGAAGTTAGATGTTTTGTGGGGCTCACTAGCTACTATCATTGATTCGTGAATAACTTTTCTTCTATTGCCACTAACTTGACAAATTTAACCAAAAAGGATACCATTTGAGTAGAATGAAAAATTTGAAGATGACTTTCAAAATCCCAAGACTCTCTTGACCAGAACACTTATCCTTGTACTACACGTAGAAGGTAAATTTTTTATTGTTATTGTGATGCTTAACATATTGGTTTAGGTGTTGTGTTGATGAAGTATAAGAATGTTATAGATTATGCATCGTATCAATTGAAGGTGAATGAGAAGAACTATCGAACACATGATTTAGAGTTGACAGCGCTATTGTTTGTTCTTAAGATCCTGCAGCATTACCTTTATGGTGTCAATGTTAAGTGTTTACTAATCATTGTAGTTTGCAGCATGTGTTCACTCAAAAGGATTTGAATTTTGACAATGAAGGTGGATTATGTAACTTAAATATTATGATGTCACCATTCAATACCATGTGGGTAAGGCTAATTTAGTGGTTGATATTTTGAGTTGAAAGGCGGTAAGTGCGGATAGTTTAGCTCTCTCGAGTGTAACTAGACAAACTTTTGCTAAGAAAATTCAGATCTTGAATTCTAAATTCATGCAATTGGGAGTCTCACAAAAACGAGGGGTATAAGCTAGCAAGGAATTAAGGTCCATGTTTATGGAAGAGATCAAGGCCAAGAAATTCGAGGATGAATATTTGAATGAACTCAAGAAGCAGACCGGGATCGGTAAGGCACAAGAGACCACTCTTGATGTGGAAGGTGTGCTCGGTTTTAAAGGAAGAATTAAATTTACTCGAGTTGCTGACTTGATAAGAAATAATTTATAAAATCACATGGTTCGCAATATTTCATTCATCCGGTTGTGATATGATGTACCGAGAGTTTAAGCAAAATAATTGTTGTCCGGACCTGAAGAAGTATACAGCGAGTTTATGGCTAAGTGTCAGAATTGTCAACAATTGAAGTATGGACATTAAAGGCTTGCATGGTTTCTTCAAAGAATGTCAATTCTAGAGTGTAAGTGGGAGAGGATAGCCATGGTTTTTGTGGTTTGTCTTCCCAGGATGTTGGGAAAATTTGATTATATTTGGGTAGTGGTTGATAGAATTACTAAGCCAACAAAATTTATTCTGTTAAGAATATATTACATTTCTGAACAATTGGATAAGGTGTATGTGAACGAGATAGTGAGGTTGCATGGTGGGACCCTTTCTATCATCTGAGCCCATGGTACTCAATTTACGTTTTGGAGGAAATTTCATGATGAGTTGGTCACACAATACACTTTTTGTACCGCCTCTCATCCACGAATAGAAGAGCAGTCCCAGAGGGAAATTTAAGTATTAAAAGACATGTTGAGGGCATTTGTGTGATTTTGGATGGCATTGGGATAAGTTTTTAGCTTTGTGTGAGTTCTCCTCTAATTATATTTATCACTCCAAAATTGATATGGCACCGTTTGAGGCATTATATGAGAGGGGATGTAGATCACCCATTGTATGGTTCTAGGCTAGGGATGTGAACCCTTTGGGGGTTGATTTAGTGAGTGATGCGTAAGATAAGGTGATACGTATTCAAACTAAGTTTTTAGCAGCCCAGAGTAGACAGAAGAAGTATAGAGATCATAATGTGAGAGACATGATATTTAAGACTTGTGACAATGTAGTTCTTAAGGTATCCCAATGACAAGGGTAATGAAAGTTTAGCAAGAAGGGTAAGATAAGTCCGAAATAAATTGGTCCCTTTGAGGTTCTTGAATGTGTAGGACCAATAGCATATAGATTGCCTTTACCTCCTAACCTATCAGGATTTCATTCGATATTTCATATGTGCATGTTGAAGAGATATCATGGTGACAGAGCTTATATCAATAAATTGGACTCAATTATGTTATATAAAGACCTCCAATATGAAGAATAACCAATTGTATTTCTTAATCTTGATGTGTGTAAGATAAGGACCAAGGATATAAAGTCCATGGAAGTTCAATAAAAGAATCGTTCGATTAAGAAAGCTACTTGGAAAACCGAGAAAGAAATGTAAGACAAGTATCCCCAATTGTTCGTCGATTCAAGTACTACTCCATTCCTTCCATAACTTATTTTTCCTAAGTTTTTCACTCGGGGACGAGTGATGAGTAAATTGGTATCTATTTTAACGAGCGGGTTCCGTAATTATCAAAAAGCCAATAGGGGAAATTTTTTGTCTTAAAACTTTTTCGTAGTAACTTGGGAATTTCAAACCTGGTCAAGATTTGGACTTTAATTTATAGTTATTGAACGTTAGGAAAATATAGATAACAAGTGGGTGATCTAATCTTTATTTGAGCAAGAATAGATACATATGATTTAAGTAACCCGTGTGAACTTGCGGAATTGAATTCGGGTGAGTTAGAATTCCCAAAATTGATATTAGTGTGCAACTGTTAGATTCTGAGTGTAGTTGGTTGAAGGCGTGTTGGTGAACTAGGAGTCATAAAAATTCTAAACCAATCGTAGTTCTGTTGCAAGAATTGTGGCAGAATTATTCCCAATAGGGTGTGGACCTCCTGTGGTGGGCTCGGGGACTGTCATAATGGACAGTCTCAATTTAAGTAGGAAAAACACATCAAAACACGTATTTATTGTGGCAAACTTACATTGAACTGAGAGCGGGGAATGTCACCAGCGACTAGGAACAAACCATGATTTTTCTTGATAGTTTCCAGCATTCGTTTGAGGGAACTAAAGGTAAGTTTGTCCTCTAAAAATTCAATTTTCGATTCGGTTAATAAAACATATATGATGGGCAAGGATTTTGATAGGAACTTATGGTTGAAGGAGGAAGCAACTATAGGGGTAATGAGGATCAGGTTATGATCTAGGGTTGATAAAAATTGTTAGGACTTTTTTGTAATTAGTTATTGATTATGATTGTGTGTTTATATGGATGTTTTTAGACCAAGAAGAACTTGTGGAATGACTTCGAAAAGGGAAAGAAGATCAAGTTATAGGAGATTCAAGCTGTTCGAGGTAGTTAATGATTGGAAGATTTCATAATTGTGTGATTACGTTTGTTCTTACTTCATGGTAGTAAGGGGAAAGACAGGGAACGGGTGAGAAGACTCTTCATTTTCCACCTTGATCACCACTTATTGTAAAGGAGATACATGATGATGATTCCATGAATCATTTGACCTAATGTATGATCTGGAATTATACTTGTGATTTAATTATAGGGTGTTGCCTTACAACTGTGCCACCTAGTTCGAACAAGCCGAAACAATTCACAGCAAACATGACTGAAAACTCTGATTGATTTTGAAAAGATTGTTTGGAGTCGCCACCATAAATTTTAAGAAAAATATTAGAAGGAAAAACCATTTGTAAATATGTTGTAAAATGTAAATTTTGTGGTGATCTTTGAAACCCATGGGTAAGTAAGGGTATTGGTTAATCGAGGGAAGGTCGTTACGCATCGCTCAGAAGCCTATCCGAAGAAAGAAATTCTTAAAACTCCAATTTAGGAAAAATATAATTAGAAAAACTTATTTATTTGCTTAAATCAATGGTAAGGATATGTAGTTTTTGTTGTAAAAAATGATTAAAATAAAAGTACTTTTTTATGTACTACGAACATATATATATCACCATTGAAAGAAAAAATTAGTTATTAAGATGATGATTACACGGTAATAAATACATGAATAAATCGTACTAAAATATAGATGACAATATAGTGGGGAAAAACACGACGTTGAGGAGGAAGACAAGAAAAATCATCTAGTATTCACAATGAGAAACTGCCTATTGTCTTGCAATTATGAACCACCAGTCATAGTACACCCTTAAAAATTTGAGAATTTACGCGTGCGTGGAGATGCCAACATTGCTGCCAAACTGATCCTAAGATTACCCCAATGTCTGATTGTAGTTAGGGATACAAATCTTTATCATCACTGTTGAAAATGGAGTTTGCAAGTAAAGGTTGAGTTCAAAGGATATGAAAATTTGGTGTGTCCACTATATGAATTAGAGGTGAGAAAAGAAAATAAATAAATTCTATGTAAATATGTAGTAAAAACTATTGTATTTAAACTGCAGAGAATTACGAGGGTGTTGTGTATATATATATAGGTGTGTGTGTGTGGATGTGTTTGGGTATATATATATTAAAGGAGAGAGAGAGAGAGAGAAGAAAACTTAAAATATTGAATTTTTGTAAGTTTGTTTGTGGAGATAGAGAGAGATAGATTAGATTATAGATATAGAGTAGAGATGAGAGATATATATTAGAGAATAGATATAGATATATATATATATAGAGAGAGAGATTATATAGATATATATGTACCTGTATTTGGAATCTTTGAAGTACGAAGATCCTGGAAAGTAGATGTGAGAAATCCAAAATATTTTTTCGATAATATGTGGATTTATAAATAGAGATAGTAATAAATCGGAAAAATATAATTTCTTCTAAAGGAGTTGATGTCAAAAGATTAAAGTACGCTTAATATTGTGACTTATGTACAAACTAGAACATTCTTATTTTGCAATTTAAAAAATATGTATTCTGTCTTCAAGGTAGTTGATTGTACGCTGCCATCTTTGCCGCCGTGCTGTTTAATCAAAGAATTTGCCTCTTAGAGTCCAGATCTGCATTTCCCACGCTAAAAATCTGATTTTTTGCTCATTATTAATCTTAGCACTTACTAATTGCGTAAGTTACTTTGTTTATGTTTTTTTTTGGTTCCCATTTTTCATAAGATGTTTCTTGAGTTTTGTGTTGTGTTGTGTTCTAGTAAAGACTTTGTGTTTCTTGAATGGCTGTAATGTTAGAACGAGACGGTTTTGTCGTAATGTTCTTGTGGTGTTTAGTGTTTTTCCGGGTTTTCTCGTCCCCTCGCTTTCTTTGTTTTTCTTTTTTTAGATATGAGAAGTTTATTGTAATAGAGGCACTACAAAAGTAAGCTGAGAGTGGTGGATGACTCGTTTGAGAATAATATTTGTGTGCTGACGCTATTCGTCTTCGCATGTAATGATGACTAAATTTTACTTTTTTGTTTGAAATCTCTTGTTTTAGGTTTGTGATTTTCGCCCGATAAAGTAGATTCCTTTCGCTTTAGAGGAGACTATTATTATTATATTGTTAAAGCACAAACGCGAGTGTTAAAGGCCAAGATGCCGCGCAGTATGCATGCAGCGATTAGTGAATCTGGATTCTCGGCGGTGAAGATTCCGGGGTCATGTACAACTAATTAACTGCCCACCACGCTTGGACACACACGCCTTTGGGCTTGAGCGAGACCGGATACTGGCAAAAATGATACTATGTTTTTGTCGCTTCTGCTTAGGCAGCACAGGCTCACAGCAACATGAGCTGGCGGTCATCGCACGTTCACTTCAAGTTACAACTCGTTGGAACCTTGTCCCCCTCTGTGTTTTCTTTCAAACAAATAATACCTAATAATAAACCCAATCTAAATTAGGGAAGTGACCCTCCGCCCACTTCCCTAAGTCCCGTTCCCACTTCCGCGCCCACTGTCGTGAGCGGACCCACACCTCCCTTTGTAGTACGTCCCCTCCCCCACGCTCACAGGTGCAGTGTGGACAGATCCCTTGCAAGAGGAGCAACACAAGACATATCACCTATGGAGCTAGAAGAAGAGAGGACAACAATTCAAACTTTAAGTTATCGATTCAATACATAACCCAAACAAATAAAAACAAGCAACAAATATAAGTGAAAGGTTACAGGGGCGCTGAAAATGTTAGTCAAAAGGAAAACAAAAATACATATGATATAAGAACATGGAAATTTCTTTAGAGTGGGAAAACGACGGATGGGACCACTATTGACACGGATGAAAGGCTGCTAGACACAGGCGAGCACCGGTCTGATTTGGACATATGAAACGGGAGTCACTGATCACCAACTCACAAATGCACTACAAGTATTACATGTAAATACCGCATAACATTAAAACTTAGCAAAATGGGCTTCAAACTTGTCAGAAAGCATATTCAAGCTATTCCATGAAGGACATCTTAAAACTAGAGTTCAACGTCCTCTACTATCATGCACAACAATATATTTCCAGGAGACATTGATTTCACTGATGAAAAACATCATTCTTAAAAAACTGTATAAGCTTAAATGTTAAGTAAGGACTTATGAAGGGTGCCTTTTTTTTTCCTTTTTATCAAATACGCCCTTGACTCTCGGCGTGTAGAACGAACTCGTAGAGAGAATCGAGTGAGAGATAAACTATTTAGATGAAGCATAGGAATATAGATTATTCTTTGAGTCCAACAAAGGAAACATCAATAAGTTAATTCACGTATGTTCATAAGGAACAAAGAGAGGATATTATAGATTATCATAGTATATACTATGCAATGGTGATGCTATATGAGAATCTAATGTACAGAACAAAATTAAAAGGGTTATACATTGTTTTGGGTAAACAATTTGTTTTTTAAAAATTGAGATTGAACTTAGCATTTTAGAATTATTAACAGCAAGTAACTTGAGAGACACATGAAAGCTTAAGTAAATATTCAATCCGTCATTTAAAAGAGATAAATTCCATGACCACACTACTTGATCAAACATAATAGACTAAAATCCTTGAACTACTATGCTGGTAGCAAACTGCATTGCGTAAACTTATTTAACATGCATTAAGCTGGTGACTAAATTCTTATCTAATGTCCTCGACTCCATATAAATACGGACAGAGTCATTACGCGTCAAACTAATTGAGAGGAATAAATATAGGTCAGTAGTTCATACCAAAGCTATCAAGGGATCCTTACTAACCACGATTAGAGGAGATATCGCGCATCAAGGGGAGAAACGTTACCACATTCAGGAAATGAATTATTCCAGGGGGATCAAAGAGAGAAACAACTATAATGTAAATTCAACCAACAAATGGTGGACCATGCATATGCTAAACAAATGACATGGGAAAAATAGACTTAATCATACAATTTAATTTTTTCATATTCTATAGTTCCTACATTGTCAGCTAACTTTTTAATCTTATCTCACATCTTAGTCCTGGAAACTTGTAGACAACATATAAAAGATTTCAGAGACACAGAGTCATATAGGAATACTAATTTGATGGAAATCAGCAGAGAAAACTACATACAAATGTCCAAAGAGCACAGAACTTCCAACAACACCAGCTTTTCACCAATCGAAATCAAATAAAATATATGGCACGATCTATCTGACCTTGTGTAGAGAAGCAAACTAAAGTTTCGACGTTCAAGTGATTTACAAATTACTATAATTCTCGTTTCAACTTAAAAAAGAAACGAAAACAGATCACAAGAGAATTAACCTATATTGTTTGTCTCCCCTGTTTTTGATGTTTATCGGATGATGAAGGAGGATGTGTCTCAGTTTACTCCTTCGTTTTTTATCTATGTCTGTCCTTGCAAGGCAGAATCAAAACGCTCCTTTAGTTGCATTTGGAACCAGATTCAAACTTTGAATCTAGCGAATAGACATTCTTAGAGCGAAAAAAAGCAAAGCTAATCATAGACGACGAGAAGAAAATCCCCTCAAAAATAAATATTCTATCATGTCGAATAATGAGAGGGGTTGATCCAATTGAGGTGCCGCCATTTTACCGGACAGACCATAGTCGTTCTGGTAGACATGGAGGTGGGGTCGCCGCTGGTGGAGATGGTTCATAAGAGAGCCGAAGCTCTGCCCGAGCCGCCATAAGGATAAGGCTGAGGCAAAGTACCTAGTGTAGCGACACTGATGGTGAAGGGCGATTGTGGCGCCTATAGGAAATGGTTGTCTAGTTGTAGAAGACGTATGGCTATCTGGAAAAGATGAAGAGGATGTTGATTTGATCTTTCTTCTGGAGAGAGGGATTCTATACAGATGCCCGTTTCACGGTATTATTAGATAACTTTTTCCTTAAGTTTATTTTGTCAAAATCCGTTTTGTGTAATGCGTATTCTATATTACGTTTCTCTGTATTTTGCCGAGGAAATCTAGTCCAAAGAATGAATGCTGGAGATTTAAGCCGTAAGAGAAAAAAATGAGAAGAGAGCACCACATACAGGAGCTTGTGACAGACTACCGTACGTGCTTGTGAACCGTCCGTAGAGGTGACAGCGTAGCTGAACAGCTGCTTAAGCCGAGATTGGATGAAGTCTGACCAAGACTCTAGTCTGACCCCCCAGTGTAGCGGTACGAAGCTGTGACGCCGTCCGTTGTACTGTCTATGACGCAGTCCGTCTGCAGCAGGTTAGCGTCATGAGTCAGAGAATACCCAAGAGTACTCATATTCCAAGAGTTGAAGTGTTTGCGACTACGAAGACTTTTGACGACCGTTGTGCCATATGACGGTCCCGTCATACCTTACGTCTGAGGTGTAATGAAATGATGGAAGAGCAGAAGAAATTGTTACAATAAAGGGAGACGAGAGTCCATGCGCGTCGTCGTTGACCACCGCGATCCGCTCGCCGCAGCCAACTGCCGTCCATCGAACCCATACAGCGTTTTGACATATGTCACACAAATAGACGAAGTCCTTGTTTAAGTAGAGTTAATATTTTTTAATATAGTTTCGAAAAACCTCTGTTTCTTGAGTTAGACGCCTCGGATCATTATTTAAGACTCTGTATTTTTAGACACTCTATTAGATTATCATAGACTTTTGTGCACATGCATTTTTAGATACTTAGAGATTCTTTAGCCAGTGATTTTTTTGGTGATAATCAGCAAACTTTCGTAGATTCTATACTCTTCTAATGAAAGTAAGCTACATGAATATCTTTTTAATATATTTGAATATTGTAGAATTATGACTATGAGTAACGAAACTCCATAACTAGGGTGGTGGGAACCATAGGCAAATAATGAAGATTAAAACTAACTAAAATAATGATTCTAGAATACAGAGTCTTGAATGTATATAATAATTCATTATCTAGAAGTCTTTCTAACTGGAATGGCCAACGTTTAGAACTCGCCGTCAATGCACTACTTGCCCGACCATGGAAGGGTAGATATGTAGGAAAAGAATTTATTAACATAGATTAGAGTATACTATCTAATAGGCTAGTATGATGGTACGCGGTAAAACTTATGTCAATATCGAATCGATGACTTATATGAGTAAAGATAACGGCGGTTAGGATATAGGATCAGCAAACACCGATAGCCGACCGACCAAAGGTGCCGGTGTGAGATTTTCAAGATGCCCGACCAAGGATTTAGAAATACATAACTTATCACTTTGCATGCAAGATTACTAGGAAAGAATTGTTATAATTAGAATAGCAAGATATATGAACCTGATGCGGGACACGCTAAACCCTATGTACTTTGATTAATGATACATTAAAATCAACATTCAAAGTTTTAGTGATCTCTTTCAATGGTGTTATTATTGTCATTTCATTAGAATAGAAACCCCATTAATTATTGATTTACTTTCCAAGGAACGAGTCATTGACCGAACAGGTAGTAATAATAGATTGAAGTTAATGTCAGACTTTTCCTCAGGGGATAGGATTACAACCTTCACTAGTTGGGTTATTACTCTGACACCGACCATCATTTACTTTTATTTGAGAATAGTAAGTATTGATCGTTATCAAATGTGGCCAACCGTCTCATCCCCCCCGCCCCCCCCCCCCCCCCCTTCCCGAGCGAATATAGCTTTTAGATTACTTTGAACTTATTACTATAGTGATTAGTTGATATTTCTTGATTTTACTTTGTTTATTGTTTTGATTATTGGTTTTCCGACTATCCCTACTGAGATGACCCGAATACACGGAGAGAAAGAGAAACCCTTGTCTCTTTACGATCACGAATTATGCAAACACACTGAACGCAATATAGAATCGAAATTGGGAATAAATGATGTAGGATCCGAACCAGAAATCCCAGCTATGGTTGAGGTTTGATCATGTTTATAGGCTCAGTTGTCTAACCGACAAGAGCTCCGGCCCTCCCCAATGAATGAAAACACCAACAGAGAGGCCAAAATCCCGCTCCACGGCCCCCAAGCATAACTACAGAGAAGCTTAATGATAACATATCAGACTCGATAGGGCCCACTGCAACCGTTTTGCCTCCTCTACCCACATGCCATACTATTAGTGCGTAATAGTTATAGCCTGATTGCAATACTCAATAGCCCAAATGGTTGTTTTCAGCAGGATGGCTACATTCTGCAGCGATCCAATGCCCATCAGAAGCGTAAGGGCCCCAATGTTGTAAGCTTGTGTAGGAGCGCCTTGATCCTGATTTGGTCGTGATTTAAGAGCATTTGTTAGATGATAGAGTCTCAAAGTGCCGTTTTCCTCTACTCACGAAGGAGAGGAGAGGCCTACTTGTAGGTACACTAGAGCTCCCATGAACAACTCAATCTCCACTTGGAAAACACTAAGGTGATGTCTTCGTAGCACGAATTATCTATACGGTATCCAAGAAACTAATACCACAAAAACTGAAGTTGAAGAACTTTGCTGGCGCAATAACTAGAGAGAGTCAGGTTAGTAGCTTTCTTGCCGGATGATTCACCATCATTCTTGAGCAGAAGCTCCAAATCACACGTAAGATGAGTGATAGTCCCGAAGGAACAATACTTCTATCGGGGGACAAGATGATAATAACCAAAGCGGTGTTTGGCATATAGCAGGTGGATCTTATGGCGAATGTCCTTATACTGAGATGTGAAAAAATTAGAGAAAATCTCCCAGAAAACAATAAACGCTTGAGTACTAGGAAGATGATAGAGGGAGACAACACCTTCGAGTGCCAGGCAACTACAACCAGCCACAGTGAGATTCTGCCGAAGAAGGGCCTCAGATGAGGAACGAGATTGGGTCGGTACTAAAACATTGTCAAGGGGTGCAGAAAAGAAAATGCAGTCAACTACTTGTCAAAAACCAATGCCACAAAATGCATGAGGGCTATTATGAGGAGGATTCCTATGCAGTAAATGAACAGATGGGGGTTTCCGACCAAGTTGCCCAAGGCTCTAATCAGGAGAATTGGCGCCAATGTCAAGGGAACAACGGCGGAACTATGGTAACTACAATCAGTGAGGGTCAAGTATGTCGAGGATGGAAAAAACTACACCGCGACAACACTTAACCAGGGGTGGTAACAATGGTAATAGAAACGAAGAATTGACCCTATGTTACTCTTCAAAATCGTTTAAGTATCATAGGGATGGTTGGGAGGTAGTATGTCGCAGAGTGGAGGATAAGGGGAGGATAGGCTGCATAAATGATGAGGAGGTTCGATGTGTGATGAAACATAAAGAGTGAAGGAATGCGACCTTTAGGCGGGGTATTGGGCAAAAAGTCGATACAATGACAATACTCGATTAAGCAACTTGGTACAATTGGCCCAATTACTGCGACTGTGAACCACACGGCAACCGGGCACTCTTCTAGCAAACATGTCCAAAATCTGAAAAAAATGATGCGACATTGTATGCATTAATACTCGCGGTATTTGGCACAAGCAAAAACCATTGACCCACCTCTATGCCGCTAATGAGAAAAAAGTGACAAAAAAGATACTGATATTAAAGTGAAATGTTGATGTTGAATAGAGGGATAAACACTTGACTCTACAAGATGCTGTGAAGGCCGAAAAAGGGAACTCCAATGCCTAGGCCACCACCCCATTTCATCAAAAGATTATCACTGAAAAAGACCGAGGAGATGTAAATTATCGGCGTTTTTTTTATAACAACTTGAAGCAAACTTCTATAATGTCCCTCTGGTATAGAAGCTTAAAACAAATGTTCGGTTACGCCAAGTTTATGAAAGTTCTGGTAAAACAAAGGAAAAGATCGGTCACTTTTGAGGATCGATGACGAACTGCAGCATTTGTAGTGCTATTGCTTACAGATCTTGGTATAAAGAAATAAGATTCGGGGTGAGTTCCACTATTCTTGTATAATCGGGCTTATTACTTTTGCGAAAAGCATATTGTGATTGGGGGCAAGCATAAATCTCATGCCCCTCTCGATTTACAAGAGATGGGTTTGGGTGATCAAAAAGCCCACGCGGACTTTTTGCGGCTACTGGATGGTGATCTCGAAAAGTAAAAACGGCCTGATAGGGATACTCTACGATGTGCTAGTAAAAGTGCAGTCGTTTCATATTTCGGCAGATTTTGTTATTCTTGATTGTGAAGTGATTTCGACATAGTACCCATTGATTCTTGGGAGGACATTCCTTGCACGGGAAGAGCCTTAGGACATGGAAAAGGGGGCAGATGATGAAATTTAGGTGGTTGAACAATGAGGGAGTGACCTTTAACATTTGTAGGTCCATGAGGCCTAGTGGTGAACTCCAATCGGTATCTGCTATATCCTACAACAGGGGGAGAATTAATACACAAATAGAAGAACGGTCTAGGTGTCGAAGCATTTGCCGCTAGTGAAATGAATTTTGATATTAGGCAATTGATTGAAGAGTATGAGTCATATTAGTCGCGATATGACCCCGAAGGTGATGTTCAAATTAAACGAAGAAATATGAGCTAGATATGAAGGAAATCGCGAGTCCCCCCAAACCCGCGAACACCATCTATAGAGGAGGCCGGTGCAAAATAGAACTAAAAGCTCTACCAACTCATATCAGGTATAAATTCTTAGGAAATGGTGACACTTTGCCGGTAATCATTGCATCAAACTGAAGAACAACAAGTTAAAGTTTGGTGAAGGTGCTAAAAAGGTTTTCAAAGGATATTGGAGTGGACTATTGTGGACATTTTGGATCCTCCTGGTATTTTCTCTCATAAAATCTAACTCATACCTGATCATAAGCCAAGTATTGAGCACAACGGCGCTTAAAATCCTCTTATTTGCCAAGAGGTCGTTGAAGAAGGAAAATCACTACTAAGTGGTTTGAAATGCCGGAGTAAGTAGTAATATATCCAATCGGCCGGATAGTCGTTGTGTATGGCCCGGTCATGGGTACCACAGAAAAGGGGGAATGACTGTGTCCCCAACAAAAAAAATAAAACTTGTTCCAATATGAGACCGGGTACCTGTATGGAGGGTGTGTATGGTATTTACCGCCAATAAATTCATGACGGCAAAAGACAATTTTCTAGCCCCATGATCAGATGTTGAAGACTTGTCGGAAAAGGGTGGTACTGTTTTCTTGTGGCTATTGGGGTTATAATCAGATTCTATTGCACCATAGATTCAAGAGAAGAGAAAACCACTTTATTGTCCATATGGGACCTTTGCATTCGAAGAAAGAATGAAGAATGATGTTTGGGTTGTGCATGCACCTCCACATTCAGAGATGTATGATCTGTCGATCGTTTCTGACATGGTGGAGGATACTCTAGAAGTTTTTTATGATGACTTTTCTGTTGTTGGTGATTCATTTGAGCGGTGTTGACCAAATTTATCTGAGGGTCCTTAAAGAGATGTGAAGACTGCAATTTAGTAACTAAATTGGGAAAAATATCATTCATGGTCAAAGAGGGTATGGTTTTGGGTCACAGCATTTCAGAAAAAGGGGCAAGAGGTGATGGTAAGCTAAAGTCGAGGTAATAAGAGAATTCCCCCCACCGATCTCTGTGAAAGGTTGTGAGAAAGCTTTCTGGGCATTGACAGGGTTTTTTAGCGGGGAGATTCATAAAAGACTTTTCAAAGATTGACCACATCCATTGTGCAAACGCTGGAGAAAGAAAGATTGTGTATTGGTTTTGATGAATCCTGTCGAAAGCATTCAGTGGCAACACAAAATGCAAAATTGGTCGTCGTGCGGCTATCATTATTTTACGGATTGGAGCAGTCCATGTGAGGTGATATGCGATTCTAGTGGGATGGCTATAGGTGTGTGTATTGGGACAGAGGAAAAAAACCCCAAAATCCTTCACCCCATTTACTATGCTAGAAAAGCCCTAATGAAGCTCAGACGAACTTACACAGTAACCGAAGCAGAAAACTCCTTGCGTATTCTTATTTTGAGAAATTTCATCCTATTGCTAGGTACTAGAGTTATAGTGCATATCTGACCACTCAGCCTGAGATATTTGATGGCAAAGAAGGATGCAAAAAACCTAGGCTTGATTCGTTGGGAATACTGTTACAAGAATTTGACGTTGAACTGATATATAGAAAAGGAACTGGATGAAATAAAGGTGTGATCACTTTCTCGTATAGAGAGATGAGCTATGAGAGAGTTAGGGGATAAGACGACTTAATGATACTTGCACCTGATGAGCATGTATGTTGCTTCACAAGACTTGATCCAAGGTTTGCCGATTTGGAGAACTATGGCTAGTGCTATTGTACATAAGGAATTGTCCTTTCAAAAGAAAAACTTCATGTACGATGTGAAGAAGTTCTTTTGGGATGAACCAACTTATTAGGAGTTCTGCGAGGGCTTTACTCGCGTTGTGTGCCAGAATGTGAGATGTTGGGTGTGTGGAGGCATGTCATTCCTCACCAGTTGGTGGACATAACAGCGAAATCCGAACCACTCATACTATATTACAATGTGGTTACTATTGACAAATACTTCATCAAGATGCTCATGAGTTTTCTAAAGCATGTGAACATATGCCAATGAGATAGCGGCATTTCAAAGAAAGCAAGAGCTCTCTCTAAACCCCATTCTTGTGATTGGGGATATTTGATTGTTTGGGGATTATTGAACTTAGGCCCGTTTTGTGAGTTCGTATGGAATGAAGTACATTTAGTTAGTAGTGATATGTATCTAAAATGGTCGAAGCGATCGGCCTCGCAAACCAATGAAGGGAAGAAGTCACTGCTCTTGTGAAAAAGAATATATTTCTCGTTTTGGCACCCAAGGCAATATTAGTGATGGGGCTCCCACTTCTGCAATAGATGTTCAAAAGGGGATTGGAGAATATGGGGTTCAGTCTACTGTGGCCACTCCGTACCACCCTCAAACTAGGTGGGCAGTTGAAGTGTCGAACGGGCAGATCAAAAATTATATTGTCCAAAAATAGGGAACGCTTAGTAGAACGGATGTAAAGGAGGCGTGGTGTTGAGTGATGCTCTTTGGGCCTAACGGACAGCATATAAGACTCCCATAGGTATGTCTCCATACCAATTGTATATGGGAAAGATTGTCATCTTCGGTTGAGTTAGATCATAAGCCATGTGGGTATGAAGAAGTTGAAAATGCGATTGGAGCGAAAGCATGACAGAAGAAAGTTAAATAGGTTGAATGAACTCGATGAATTAGCCTGTGAAAGTCTATGAAACTCATCCCTATTACGAAGAAAAGATGAAGAATTACCATGATAAAAATATTGCAAAAACGAGAGTTTTATACCTGATCTTCCCTACCACACTCTTCGTAGGGTGGGATTGGTTTTTTGCTTTTATTCAATTACAGGTTTGCCGCTTGTTCCGGGCAAGTCAAGTCAAATGGACTAGGTCCATACTTGGTTTGGTTACCCAACTATTCACTAATGGCAGCAGTCAGTGGAAAACTAAGGAGGGTGGCGGTTCAAGGGAATGGACAACGCATATAAAAATCTATTGGGCATGCTTGAATCGGCGAATGAAGTGATCGAGGCATACAATATGATGAAGGCTGAGTAATCAAGTGTCCCCAGGTCGCCTGCCCGCCGACATTAAATCCGGCGCTTGTTGGGAGGCAACCCAATACTTAAGTTTTTTAGTAATGGTAGATTTTTCTACTAATGGGTTTTTTTAAATTTGCAGGCAAATCACCAGGAAGGAAATTCTGCAAAAAGATTACTCCATGATCTAGAAGACCCACACCATGAAGGAGCGTTCTCGAGAAGAGATTAGAACTGACACTTATCGCCGGGAGAGCATGCGAATCCCCGGAGCACCTGCGGAAAGGAGGAGCGAAGGTAATACGGCACTCCCCCACACTCCCTTTCGGCAAAAGGGAAAGAGTATTCCACTCCTGGGTAGCTTTCTATGCCATTCATTTTCAAACTTGGCACACCACGATGGAACCAACGACGGGTCGCACAACTGAGACGGACCATCGTCGGTAATCGTCCGTGATTAATGAGGCGTACCCGACCCAACCGGTGGTGGATTTTATGTATAAAATTTCCCCATTTTTAAACTCCCCAAACGCTCATTTCACCCTATTGTTTCATTATTTCCTCCCAATTTCCCTCTCTTTTCACTGCCACAATCTCTCCATCCAATCAACCGATCATGTTCCCACCCAAAAATTGTACAAAGCCCTACACAGTTATAAGCTACTCAGTCGGACCCCGTTGCTGCTGTGGTGTCTTCCTAGTCACCGAGTAGTACTTGTCCCACTTGCCTTTTCTCCCAATTCTAGGTAATGTGTCTCTAATTTCTACTCATTTATCCGCATGTTGTTTATTTAATTAGTCTTAGCCTAGTTATTTACGAGTAGTTCGTTCTTGTATAAGATTTCTGTCTACTATAGGTAAATAATGTTCAGAAATTGTCGGTTGGTTTGCAAACCTTATAAATAGGGTGGCTTTTGCATTGCAGTTTCCTAGGGAGTTGGGTTAGACAACTTAGGTCCAAAAACACTACAATTTCGATGATTTGGGTTCATAGGGATGCAGGGGGTACCCCCAGTTTGTCACTGATCTACCGAGCACGACCCCGATTACGGACCCTTCGTAGGGTCCGTCCAAAAAGCCCTAACACCCGTTGTCATCTTTTTCTAAGTGCCTTCAACGGCCACATGTGACGGACCGTCGTACCTATGAAGGGCCAGCCTGATAACCGTTATGACGGTCATAGACCCCTCCCTAAGGGTCTCGCATTTTTTCATAAGTGTCCTCTGACGGAAACTACACGGACTGTGTACCGTGACGGTCCGTCTGCTGATCGTTATTGATGGCAGAGACCCCTCTTCTGAGGGGTCTATCACTTTTTCCAAAGTGTCCTTCAACGGACACCATGTGACGCGACCGCGCAACGGGCCATCCTGCATGACGTTATGATGGATAGAGAACCCTCTCATGAGAGTCTCTCATTTTTCTAAGTTGTCCTTCAACGGATACATGTTAGGACCGTCGCACCCACGACGGTCCGTCTGCATGACCGTTAGTATGACGGAGATACCCCTCTCCTAAGGGTCTCTCACTTTTTCTAAGTGTACTCTGAGGTACACATACGACGGATCGTCTACCTGTGCTGGGTCCATCCTACACATCCCGTCCTAATAGTCAAGATCTCCTTCAGGGTGCTCCATATATCATAGTCTATGTAAGGACACGACGGACCCCATGACGGTCCATCAGAGTTACGACGATCCGTCACAGAACATCGTGTTCGGTGTCCTGTTACCAAAGAAATGACCATATTGTTTTAAATTATTTTGTGTGTCTTTGCTTGTCTTCTTTGCCACTTGTCGCAACTAATATTGATCATTTACAGGTACTATCTATTATGTCACCAAAGCAAGATCGAAGCTATGCCGAGGGTGATCAATAGTTATATCGCCCCTTCTGCACGCATGGTCATGGCTCTAATAATGAGGTGACCACAGAGTACAGAGGACGTGCCACCAGGCATTCCAACCCCTTCCCGTGCTGCACGTGCTCCCAGAGGCCACGCCCAAAAAGGGGCCGCGTCCGGAGTTAAGTCATGCCTCCCGTTGATGAGGAGCGCACATGACCGGCACATCTCTGGGTCAGCTACAAAGAACAAGGAGGTCTGGATCCTTAGGAGTATCTGTCGTAGGAAGCCTCCGCTCTGCTGAGGTTCCCGCACCGCACAGCCTCTTGCAGCGTTGGCTCGTCTAATGAGGTTGACATGTTGGAATCCACATAAGGTCCCAGCTCAGGCCCTCACCCAGATTACTAAACAGCCCAACCGGTAGGGTATGTGTTGACGAGAAGTCTACTCACGACGCCAAGTTTCTCACTGGACAGGATTATGACTCGAACACTAACCTTGGAGCGGCGGCGGGTGGGTGGTGGGGGTCCTTACAGTGAGTCTCCCGATGATGCCTGAGATCCACAATATTTAACCTGGCATCGCCTGGAGGACGCACGTCCGTTGGGACGTTACAGTGAGAAGAGAAAGGTCCGAGAGTTCTACGCAGAGTTCTACGCATCCTACGTAGCGACTCTCCAATCACAGATTGATAGGCGGGCTGCCCCCGCCAATCAGGCCCCACTGGAGCAGGTACGAGTACGGGGCGTACAGGTTGACATTTCCCTGCCTGCCATCCGTCGGTTTCTATACGGCGAGGGTGTTAATTCTATCGGACCCCTCTCACTGCCGAGTTTGACTACCGATGGCATATTGTTAAAGATGGCCAGTTCCTGCACGAGCCATCGCTGAGAGAGACCACCAAGAGGTGGATGGCCCTGCACCTGTAAGTTGATGGAGAGGGTGTCGACTCGGTGACGGAGCCAAAGGGGGACATCAAGAAGGCCAACCTAACTTTCACGCGAAGTTCTTGTGGCTGATTGTCCGCCACTGCCTTTCCCCCACAGCCGCAGATAATATCGTTACATGGGATCGAGCAGTGTTGATGGCGATGATGATTGCTGGGTTCGAGTGAATTTTGCGTTTGCTTTCACAAAGCATCATGCACTAGAGGGCTTCAGGTCACTACTTACTTACCCTTTCCCTGTATGAGCTTCTCTCTCTGCATGTCCGCAGGTGTCCTAATGGAACTTAGATCACAGCTCAAGAATGCAGGCACTGGTGACGTCGTCCTCAATCAAAATAGCTCATGATTTGGGCTCACGGAGGCCCCATCCCAGAGCTCCCCCACTGGCTTATGATCTTGCTAATACGATAGCCCAGGCCCGCACGCTAACCAGGCGCGTCCACCTGACACCTACCGGTCGATCTATCCCCCATCCCGGTAGTACACTGCCCGAGCTTCTCGGGGTCACAGCCCCTCTAACCGTGCTGGTCCCGCTTGCTAGGGTCCAAAAATTAAGAGGCATAGCAAATTGCTACACTTCTACATCATATCCAGCCGGGATTTGCAGAAGTCTATTACTGAGTCAGAAGAGAATCCTAGCGCGGAAAGGTCCAGTTACAGAGCGGAATATCCGTTTCACCCAGCGCTTGGACGCCTTTGAGTTGCGGGTGCTATCCCGGCACCCCTCCAGTGTATGTGTCGACTCTCAGGCTGCTCGACAGTATCTGTCGCAGATATTTGACACGACGCTCGGTACCGATCATGAGTCCCCCGTCTATCGAGCCTCGGCTGAAGACACAACTTTTGCAGCCCATTTTGCCACTTCAGAGATTCCACCACCTCCTCCCTCGAGGAGCATGCCAATAGTCGTAGGGGTCGAGCAAGAAGCGGCGTGGAGCACGGAAAAAGTATGCGTCGAGGATGTAGGTTGCGAGGAAGCCTCACTTGCTGAGATGAGGCGCCCCAGATGAGCTGGTGAATCTAGATCCCAAACTGTGGATATAGCAGGAGGCAGCTACTATAGTTGGTTGTTGCTGAGGACATCACACTCTGCGGGTGTCCAAATTGAGATAGTACGTGGGTTCCCGTGAACCAGACCCACCCCCTTGCTGATCGAACGGCGCTTTGCGACACAGTTTGCTTCACCAACCCCACATTGGGTTGTAAAGGGGTTAAGGGGATGTTGGAAGGGGGAGGGTTGGGTAAGGTAGAGAAGGAGTGGTGTTGAGGAGAGCGGAAGGACGAAAAAAGGGGTTGTGGTGAAATGACTTAAGGTAAGTAAGGGGGAGGGTGGGTCTTAAATAGTTGAGGGATAGGGGGAAAGTAATGGTGGGAGGTGCAGTGGGAAGGTAGAGAAGGAAGTTTAGGGGGTGGTCTGTGGAAGTAGTGTGGTGTGAAGGGGGGGCAGGGTAGGAATACGAGTGAAGAGAGGGTCTAAGGCCGAGTTGGGAGGGAAAGTGGCATAATTAAGTGTTAAAAAGGGAGTTAAGGGGGGATGGTGGGTTGGTTCTTCGAGGTGTGGGGTGGGGGAAGTGGGAGGTGTAGAGGGACAGGGATGGCCTAGAATGGTTTTAACTTATGGTCATGGGTAGGTTTGGCAGAGTGCATTGAGGTTGGGGGAGGGTTGTTTTGGGTTGATAAGGGCAGGTTGCGTTTGGGGACTGTTCTGGGTGTAAATATGGTAGGGAGTAGGGGAGAACTTTAGATTTAATAGAGAGGGTGAGTGAGGGAGATAGTGAGGAGAGGGAAGGTAGGGGGGGGCGGGTGGGATAAAGCGAAGCGGGGAGTGGCAGTTATGGTTGCAACGACTAGGGTGATATTAGTGTAAAAAGGTGTGGAGTTTAGGAAGAGAGCGCACGCTCTTCCCTACTCACCGCCCTGTCGCTTCCGTCCACTTCTCTCTTTCGCCGTACTACACTTTCTCCTACCTCCTTCTCAGCCCTCCCCGTCCTAGACCGTCGTCCCTCCTTGATTCTCGGCATAGGAATTTCTAAAATTAATTATTTGCTTGTTTGGTATTTCGCCGCACCACTGACGTTTGCTTACCTCTCGGGGACTCCCACTCTTAACCCCGGCGCGCTGCCAATCTCCCCTTCCCTCCCACCCCTTTGACACCTGTCAGCCCGCTGAGGGTTGTACTTGTTATCGATGTAATGTTCGCAGTGTCGTAGGCAACTAACCCTGGTGGGAACTACCGTAACAAGTCCCAGAGTCACTGAGGCACTACTGGTCGACGAATATGCGGGCAGGTGTGCGACGACTCGACGTTGTTACACAATATTAATGAAAGGGATGAGAAGAGGAGAATGAGGTATGAAGCGTGTGCCTGGGGCATTAAGTTGGGTCGGGGAGTAAGATGGGATCCATGTGGTGTGGGAGAAAAGGGCCGAGAGTAGCATCTTATTGGATTGTGTGTGGATAATGGGGGGATGGGATAGTTATGTAGGGGAGCAAGAAATACGAGGATGCGGAAACAGTGAAAGGTAAGCGTTGCGAAGGTAAGTGGGAGAAAGGATGAGAGATGGAAGATCAAATTCATGAATGGTAGCGGAATATAGAGGGTATATCGAGTATGAAATGAATAGGGCAGAAACCGTTTTTTCTTTCCCGCTCCCCCTTCATCGTTCCTTTCCCTTTTTTTCTGCATTGGGACAAATTTTCGCATGTTTTTGTTTTTTTTGGGGTGTGGGGTAATGGTGACATTTGATTTTTATGTTAAATTCCTTAGTAGCCCAATTCACTATCCTCTTTTGGGGTTTCTTTTCTTTGCCTGTGTTCTTTTTCTCCAAAAGACTGATTACTTTGTCTTGTTGAATAACCGGCATGTCTATACTGTTCGTACATAGTTAATTCTGGAGCATGATGGTCTACATGCATATCCTGATAAACTGGAAAATTATGCATGACTAGGTATACGTAACTGATAAATGTGTGCTCCTAAGCAATGAACATAGAGGTACACCATTGCGTTACCCCTAATTCTAAAATTTCGAACTAGTTGGATGATAATCTTTTAGAGTGATTGAGATATCACGTGCGTGTGAGCAAGATTTTAGATAGTCCACTATCTGTAATGATCTAGAACTTTTTTTTCTCTGTAGTCCTCAAAAGGAAGCTGTATAGACAATCAGGAAAGGATCATAGGGCCCTTATTCAATTAGCCCATTTTTAACCTAATAAAAGAGACCAAAGGGAATTTATCCTTCTTTGATTAGACCTTGTCGTTTTTGTGCACCCGGGCAACTGATCTTTTCGTGGGTGAATAATGTGTTGGCCCTGTCCCTTCTTGGGACATTTGCACCCCAGCGTCATTCCAATCATAGTTGAGGGTGGCTAATGCAGTAAACAACCTTCGTATGCCCTGACCTAACTTTGGTTATTGTTGTACCTTGATTATGGAAGAAAGCCATGAGTTGAGGATGGCTATTAAGAGGAATGCTCTGAAAGTGGTTGAAAGAACAAAGAGACCGAGAAAAAAAAAAGAGTAAAGTGACTCAAAATTACTTTAAATAGAAGTAAACAAAAGAAAAATATACAAGAATTACAACAAGAAAGAGAGAGTCCACTTACACAAATAAAGAAAGAGAGAAAATAGCAAGGTAAAGAATCTGAGAAACTGGCGGTATAAAATGAATAGAAAGTGGAAGGTTATGCTCATAGTCAAGGAGGGCAAACAGTCCAAGTATACCTATATACCCTACCTGACCCTGAGCCTATGTTACAATCTAAGAAAGTCCTATTGTGATCCTATGTAACGAACCTCTTAATCCTGTTTAAATAACTTTAACATTATTCTATATAATTATTTTTAATAGTTTTTTATAAATAAATATGACTTATAAAATGGGTGACAATTAATTTTCATATTTCAACCACAAAGATTATTTGTTGCTAATAATTAATAGAAAAGAAAATAAATAAATACTATTAAAAACATATAAGGGAAATGTTGATGGCTTAGTTGAGAAGCATTCACGCAACCTGCCGAGGAAAAAAAAAGGTAGATTAGAAAAGGTTGGAGATGGACGAGAATAACGTCTTCTTCCGGTGGTTGGAAAATGAATTTTTCTTCCGTAATTAGTAATGCCCTCTTGAATCTTTATACAGTCCGATTCATATTATTGTTTATCTCAGTTGATTTATTGGTGGTGATTACAATAAATACCAAAAAGAGTGTGGAGCATTGAATTCTCTTCGATAAAATTTGTTTCTATGTTATTTGTCGTGATAAGGTAGGCTAATCAATATAATGTTTTATAATTTGGCTTTAAATAAGGAAATCGGAAGGGAGTCCTAGCATTTTGTTTTGGCTGTTTTGGTGGGGATCAGATCTAAAAGTCCTCATTAATTGATGTACCAAATTCTTTTTTTTCATTCGCTGGATCGAAATAAAAAAAAAAACATGCTCAAGAGGTTTATCACGTATTAAAAGGGTTCCAGTGTTTGATTTGGGTTCTTCTCCCTTTAAGTTCCGTAGGTGAACTTGATAATAAATTTTTGGGCCTTTCTTTATTTTCTTGTTACAAACCAACTATTTTGGCCACAAAAATTTAGTGTTGGTTAACTATGTATTATTATTATATTTATCTAACATTAGCATTTTGTAATATTAATTATAATGGGTTGAAGCTAATTATAATAATGCCAATGCTTAGCGGATAAGGGTGGGAAACTTATGAGGTTATAATAATATTGCATATTGTTATATTCCCGTAAGTAAATGGCCGATGTTGTCGTAATTAAGGATTCGAGTGTCTCTATTAATTTATTGTTGGTTAAGTTATAACTTTGTTCTGGGTTCACAAGTTTGAGATGATGGTATATGTTGTTAAATAGTAGTGCATTATACTAGAATGAATATAATTAAATTCATCAAACTGGAGGATTGAGTACTTAACCCTAGGTTTACAATTTGGAAAACTATCAGAATTCACGATAACTAAATAACATAGATATTGGAAACTAATATATTATTTGGGTGTTTGTAAGCTTCAAAATCTATCGTGATTATTATGTCAATAGATGCTTTTGTAGTTGGAAGTTCAAGCAAAAGGGGAAAACCCAAGTCTCGAAGTGAATTCTCGATTGATTGAGGCAAGTGGATTTCTAAACTCCTCTTGTTAATGTATTAAATGCGTGTATGTCCTGTGTATATGTTGGGGATAACGGGATTGGTGATGGTGTTGACTGTCACAATTGATTAATTCTAAATGATGAACATTAATGGGAATAACCAAAAGGCAAGTTATTAATTGTTTTGGTTTGTTGTTTTGAGAAAGGTTGAATGCTTGTTGCATCCATTGTTGAATGTAACTTCATGTTTGTGTGGTTGTGAACGTGTCGATGTTATGAAATGGTCATCGTCCTCATTATTTGTTGAACTATCATCTCATTATCTGAGGCATTTGTTGTGACAGTGTTATGTGCATGAGAAAGAATGGGTACTTCAGAGGATGTCACCATTTCGAGGGAACGTATCGCGCGCGCCACGATGGATACTTATTTCTATGGACTTATCGAGCGCCGTGATGGTTACTATTAGCGAGGTCGTTCGTGCGCCGCTACAGATGCATGGACAGATATGTCCCCCATGTGGGTCCCCGGACTGAGAACAGCGGGGGTGGTATCACAGGTCAGACATGCTCATTATACTTGAACATTGGCATGCATTGGCATTGCACATACTTATCATTAGTGCAACTTGATATCGTGCTTTGCTATTTTCTGATTGTCTTTCTGTGAACTTGTTTATTGATCAAATATTTCAGCCTTGTTATTGCGTGATATGTAATTCGTTTGGAGTATTGTTGTTGAGGATATGTATTTGTTAAAGTGTTGTTGTTTGATCTACGGTCTTATGTAAACTTTGAGCTGTTCGGTTGGGTTGATTTTTAATGCCGGTTGTAGTTGTTGAGGGTCGTGTCGGGGAGTTTAGGAGTACCTTATTTCATCCCTTAACTTGTGTTTAGAGGTTTACTTTGCTGAGTAACCGTGTGGTTTTGGTACTCCCCCTTGCTTCTACAATTTTTTGTAGGTTCCTAGTCCGGACTCTGGATATTTCTCTTTCTCCTTGTCTTGAGTTTTCTTGGAGATTTGAGAGGTATCTGTTTGTCGCCTCAGCGTACTTCTTTCCTCCTAGTTTGACCTTGTTTCTTTCTAGAAACCAGTTCATTTGAGACTTGAGTTTTTTTGATCAATTGTACATATTTTAGAGCTTGTACACGTGACTGACCAGTTTTTGGGTGGTTTTAATTAATTCCTTATATTTATTTCCGCACTTTATTGTAATGTTGGTTTTAGGCTGACTTGTCTTAGGTTTGTGGGATTAAGACGATGCCTCACGTCCGCTTTTTGGGCGTGACAATGGTATCGAGCCCCCGGTTCATGGTCCTCACGTATGTACAAGCCGAGTCTAATTAGAGTCTGAAGACCTTGTACGGAGACGTCTTTACGTACTTCGAGAGCTATATTGACTTTTTAGAAAATCTTCACTTCTTGAATCCTATCGTGCGTTAGCGTCCGTCTGATCTATGACTCCTACTTCTAGTGGATGGCTCATGTATGGTTCACTCATATGAGTAATTCGGTCGTGTATGGTTTAAATGTTTGCTCTGGTATTAGGGGGAAGTATTACTTTACTTAAAGGAGCCTAGTTATATTTAGAATGTTTAAAAATTTAAAGAGATTTTTAAGGTTAGTTTTACCCTAGTAAAATAATAGTACTTAGTGTTATATACGATGTATGGAATGAATTTGACTATTGTTGAAGTGAAATGAT
Organism: Solanum habrochaites; assembly: GCA_027704765.1. Classification (NCBI taxonomy): domain Eukaryota; kingdom Viridiplantae; phylum Streptophyta; class Magnoliopsida; order Solanales; family Solanaceae; genus Solanum; species Solanum habrochaites. Next base: position 35,258,656 of record JAKWJA010002498.1, on the reverse strand, counting down.
AAGGTTGGCTAGCTAATGAACAATGTTGCTTGGAAAGTCAAGTTGGTAATATTTTAATGACATACTATGGGTCCTTAGCGAAGACTATTGCGCCAATCGAAGTTAAATTCTTTTCGTAATTGAGTATAATCTAAAAAAGTCCTAATACGACTTTCTATAAAAAAATGGTGCACTATTCCTATTTGGTAATTGTTTATGAAGTGTTTTTTTTTATTGAATGACATAACGAAAAGATACATATAGCTTTGGGCTAGTTACATAACTAATTTGGTGATATTTTTAACGATTTTTTTTTGAATTTGGATATGATCTTCTCTTCTCGTAGGTCCTGTGTGTTCTAGTGGTGGATTAACGAATTTACGAGTCGTGTACTAGTGCATATGAAAACAATATGTTGATTTTTAGTGCAAATAATCCTACTTATGGAATTATCTATTGTATTACAAGCTCATATAATAAAATGTTGGTGTTGAAATCCTATTTTTTTTTTTTTTTTAAAAAACTATCTTGTTAGTAGATATGGGTAAGCATTATTTTATAAGGAAACCTTTAGTGGTGATTCTTGGTACGGGATGGATGTGGTTAAATTGCGAAGCTTATCCGAGGGTTTCTAAACAAAGGATTGATGATTCCATCTTAATGGTCCAATGAATGTAATATCCCATAATGACAAACTTTATGGGTAAAGAAAGTCTTAATGAGTATACTTGTGTGAAGATAGTTGAAGATTTTCGTAAGAAAAACATATAGATTGAGAATATATTTGATATTGGTTGTATAACGGATTTAGGTTTCCATATTTATGAAGATATGTACTTTGTGGTGATGACAACAACTATATGAGCATGATGTTAAATAAGAGTTCGTGATAGATTGTTATGGATATGAAGTATGTAATATAGGCTTGTTGGTTAAACGATTTTTGTATTATAATGAGGACTTGTGAGTATTAACCTGAGGTTTGATACATTGGATGAGTAAGCTTGATTGTACAAGGAAAATTGTTGGAGGTGTTGAAAACCCCCGCTCGAATAGAATCGAAAGGAGCTACGGCATAATGAAAAAAATACATAAATTAGTGGGTATAATAGATTCTGAAAGAGGTGATAGTATGAATATTTTCAAATTAGTTGAGAATTTGATTTAGAGATACTGTCTTCACCCATTTTTTTTTTTCTTTGATTATGGTAATATTAATGTCCATATCCATCAGCTTGGTTGAAAAAAATAAACTAACTGGATAAAACTTTAGAAAATTATGAACGTTTCATTCGAGTTCTTTAATTAAGGTTTTTTTATTTGGTGGTGTTGAGTTTTGAAATGATTTCGATTGAATTTTTTAATGCAAAAGATATGATCAGTTCTATCGAGATACGACCAAATTGATAAGCTAAGATATTGTCTATTCAATAACAATCATCAAGGTATAACTAATGTTGCTATATGCAAAGGTGGTTGTGTTCCATGTTTGGAATAAATTCCAAGCTTTTCATTGTGAATTTAGCTTTGTGCTGTGTGTTTTGTCAAGTTATGATTGGTAAAATAAGAAATAATCGATAGCATTGAGTAGGAAGCCTTTTGGAGGGACTTAAAATAATTTGAGTAGTAACTTTGATTATTTTTTTTATTGTTATAACTTGAGGGAAGGTTCTGCAATGTTTTGTTAGAGGTAATGTAAAAGTACATGAGTTGGTCAACATGATAAGATAGGTAAGCAGAAGTGAGACAAAAAAAACGTTTGATATCATTAACGATTTAAAATATTTACTAAGTGCATTATAAGAAGAATTTAAGAAAGGTAAAAGATTAAGACCCTGCGTAATAGACCTTGGTTCAGAATTAAGGTTATTATGGATTTTTAAACTTTTAATTTAGATATTCTATGAGATGTAACTGATTTGGTATGACTTACTAGGGGTTATCAACGACTTTATAAGGAATTAGTTTGTATTCAGGTGACAAGCAACTCTGCGTGTGAAGGTTGTTACTTGGTTAATGTGAAAGGTTAGATTGTTCAAAATCATAATAGGTAACTTATTGATGTTCACCGGTGTAAACCTACAATTTTACAATGATTAATGAGGAATTTTGTGAAGGGATTGAACACTTTGTCGTGAGACGTATAGACTTGTTATGATGTGTTTATATAGGTATTTGATGTAAATATAGGTTAGAGCTTTATTATACGAATTTTTAAAAAATTTGGTGGATTTGATTGATAGTTTCTCTAAGTTTTGGCACGGATATATGATGGTTGAATTGATAGTTAATAACTTTGCATGTGAAATATTTGTGGAGATGACATGTAAACTTAATTTCGATATTTTTATGTCTAGAGGAAAATATAGATAGATTTGGAATAGTGTTATCAACCGTTGGTGTGTACCCATATCATCAACTCAATGCTTAAATCGAAAGAAGGAGTCATAATTCAAAATTTTTGGAGGCTAACAATGTTCTTGCTACGGAAGACTTTGATACGCGTTATGGTTTGAGAGAAAGGCAAACGACCGGCGTTGATTTGATGTTTGTAGTAAATAATTTTTTTTTTAACTCCAGTAGAGTACTATAAGAATAGTGAGTTTTATAAATCAAGTATGTATACGATTATCATAAGCCACCTAGACTAGTTGATTGTGTGTAGCTATAAAAATTAAAGAGCTATAGTCCTATGACATGTAACGTTTACATGGACGACTATGAAGAAGTATCTAGTGTTATTCTCTTTGGTTCTGTGTTTCTTATATGACCATCACTACGTTTGAATATATTTGGAGTGTGATTCGCTACCTACACCTACACGTGTTTTCATATCTATGGATGAATTCCTAGTGGTGGATCGGTTGTACCGATCCTGTGATTGTCTTCATGGTAGACTGGCATCCTTGTAAAGACTTGGTCACTTCAGTTATGGCATATTTCAATGTTGTTTGGGAAAGTAAAAGTTTATTGTTGTTTATATATGCATGACCTTGCCTATGATAACTTATAGAAGAGTTCTTGCGAATAGCTACAGTTATACAACAGTGTTGTTAAAAGTTCTGCATCCTAGAATATATCGGTCTTTGGGTGCTTACTTTATTCTTGTTCTTCTTTGGATTAGATAAGTTTGATTATCCCTTAATGAGTACTCGATGTCTAAAGATTTATTTTTTATATATAACTTAAGCTTGTGAAAAGATTGTGCTAAGAGAAGCGATAAAAAAAATTTGTGAGATGGTACATATGAGTGTTCGGTGGTTAATTCATCTAACTTCTGGTTTTGTAGTCACTACTACTCTGATTCAGAATGTTTTCTTGGTTATGTGAGAAAATAATCGGCACGATGTTTAAGATTATGTCCCATAGGGTTTCATTTTAGATATGTTCATAATTAAGTTCCTATATGTGTAATACTCACTCGTATATTGTAAACGTTTCAACAAGTTTAATTGGAAGGATCAGTTCTTAGTAGTTAATCTTGATTGGAATTGTCTTAAGGAGAGCCCACTAGAGGACGAAACCGACTCTAGAAGATCATACTTAGGATTTGTAACGTCGTTTAGCTTCCTTCGCCTTCCTTATGGTTCGGGACGAACATATTTTTTAGTGGTGGATATGTAACGACCCTCTTAGCGTTTTATAACCTTTAATCATTATTCTTATATTAATATTTTTAAAATATACATTTTTATAACATAAATTATCAACTTATAAGAAAATTGGGTATGAAATTATTCCCCTATTTAACCAAGATTATTTTGTTTGCTAATAATAATAGAAAAGAAAACATAAATGAAATAATAATAGAAAACAATATAAGGCAATGTTTTGATGGCTGATGGAGAGCCTTTCTACGCAGCCGACGCCGATTAAAAAAAAAAAGATTAGAAAAGGGTTGGGCGAGAATAACGTCTTCTTCCGGTGGTTGGAAAAATGAATTTTTCTTCAGGTAATTAGTAATCACTCTTAAATCTTTATACTAGTCCAGATCATATTATTGTTATCCAGTTGATTGAGTTGTGTGAGTAAAATAAATAACAAAAAGAGAGTGAGCAGTGAATGCTCTTCGATAAGAATTTGTTTCTATGTTTATTTGAATCGATAAGTAGCTAATCTAATATTATTTGTATATTTGCTTGTTAATAAGGAATCGAAGGATTCCTAGCATTTTTTTGTTTTGGATGTTTTTGGTGGGAAAGATCTCAAAAGTCCTCATTAATTGATTACCCAACTCTTTTTCATTCGATGGATCGAAATAAAAAAAAAAAACAATGTCAAGAGGTTTATCCTATTGAAGGGGTGTCAGGTGTTTGATTTTCTTCCATTTAAGTTACTCTGTCTTGTACTTGATAATAATTTGGGCCTTCTTTTATTTTTATTGTTACCACTATTTTGGAAAATTTTGTTGTACTATTCTTAGTATTATTTATTATATAACATTAGATATTTGTAATATTATATTATAATGGGTTGAGCTATTATATGACCAATGATTAGAGGATAAGGGTGGGAAAATTATAGGTTATATGACTAATATGCATATTGTATATTCCCCGTCCGTAAAATCCGATTTTTGTAATTTAGGTTCTATTGCTCTATTAATTCGTTTGTTTTTTAATTACTCACTTTGTTATGGTTCAGTTTTTGAGATGAGGGGAAATGTTGTTAAATAGTATGTTCATTAACTATATGAATACTAATTAAATTCATCAAACTGAGGAATGAGCGTAACCTAGTTTAAAATTTTGAAAAATATAAGAATAACTACTAACTAACATCGATATTTGAAAACTTCAAATTATTGGGTGTTGTAAGCTTTCAAAAGCTTATCGTGATTATTAATGTCAATAGATTGTTAGTTTGAAGTTCAGCAAAAGGGCAAACCCAAGCCCGAAGTGAATTTCTCGATTGATTGAGGCAAGGATGTCTAAACTCTTGTAAGTGTATGAAATCGTGGATGTCCTTGGTGGTATATGTTGGGAGTCCGGGATTGGGGTGATATGGGTTTGACTTGTCCACATTGATTAATTCTAATGATGAAAAGAATGGGGATAACAAAAATTCAATTTGATTAATTGTTTTGTGTGTTGTGTTTTGGAAAAAGGGTTGAAGGCTTGTTTTGAATCAGTGTTGATGTAACGTCATGTTTGTGTGTTGTGAACTGTGCTATGTTATGAAAATGGTCATCTCCCATTATTGTGTGAACTTATCATCTGCATTATTCTGAGGCATTTTGGTTGTGTACAATTGTTTGTGGCATTGAGAAAGAATGGGTACTTCAGAGGGGGATGCACCATTTCGCGGACGTATCTGCGCGGCCGCATGGATACTATATTTTCGAGTGGACGTATCGGCGCCGCGATGGTTTACTATACGAGGGTCGTGTCGTGCGCCCGACAGATGCAGGGACATCTTCTTGTCCGCCCCAGGGTTCCCGGAACGAGAGACAGCGGGTGGTGTTCCTAGGTCGATGCATCATTATACTTGACCATTTGGCATTCTTTGCAAGTGCACATACGTTATCAGTGAATAAGCGGGTTGATGAGGTCGGTTGCTTTGCCTTGTATTGTTTTGAGTGGCTTTCTTCGTGGAACTTGTGATTATCATATTTTGAGCTTGTTATTGGCGGATATGTTAATTCGTATGAAGTATGTGTTGATGGATATGTCCTTTGTTAAAGTGTTTTGTTGACTACGTGCTATGTAAACTGTGAGCTGTAGGTTGGGGTTATTTTTAAGCAGGGTTTGTATTTGTGAGAGGTTCGGTCGGGGGTGGTAGGAGTACCCGTTTTCATCCCCTTAGCTTGTTTTAGAGTTACTGTCTGATACCACCGTTGGTTTTGGTACTTCACCCCTTGGCTTCTACAACAATTTTTTTGTAGGTTACTAGCCCAGACTCTGTGATAATTTTCTCTTCTCCTTTTCCTGAGATTTCTTGGAGATTTGATAGGTCGTGTTTGTCGCCTCAGCGTACTGTTCTTTCTCTTATTTATGAATGACCTTGTTCTAGGTTCTAGAAACAAGTTCATTTGAGACTTGAGTTGTTCTTTTGAATCAATTGTACTATTTTAGAGGCTTGTACACGTGCCTACCATGTTTTTGGGGGGTTTTATTAGTTACTTATATTGTTATTTCCCGCCTTTATGTAATGGGTGAGTTTTAGGCTGACTTGTTGGTGTATAAAACTGGAAAAAACCGAGGGCCATCACGTTCCATTTTTGGGTCGTGACCAAAGTGAATCAAGAAATTAGTTTAAAGAGAACGTAAACAAAAGAAAAATATACAAGAAATACAAGCAGAAAAGAAGAGAGTCACTTACCCCACCAATAAAGAAGAAGAGAAATAGCAAGGTGAAAGAATCGAAACTGGGTGGGATAAAATGATAGAAGTGGAAGTTTTAGCCGATATTGTCAAGGAAGGCAAACAGTCACTAAAGTATACATAAATATAACCCTACCTTACCCTGAGCCTATTTTTCCACGCTAGAAAGTCCTATGTGATCCTAAAGGGTGTAATCAGCTGAACTTACATCATGGAAAATAAAGGCAAGCTGATGGCAATAGGTATGAATGATTGTGGACTTTGTTCTGAGAGCGAGTGGTGACAAGTAGTCCTTATACTCAAACAGAAATCATTGTGTGAAAACTGAGGATTTTGTTTTAAAGTGAGGACCCTAGTTGCTATACCAAATTGTTAGCTACCGTCGGTGAGTAAAATTGAAGAGGATAGGTGTAGTGCATGGTGAGTCTGTGGTCATGTTTCTGATCCCGACATAATTCAAGCCTATAGTGATAGTAATGCATAGATTGATGAGATGAAATGGGGATGATAGCCAAATGAAGTGCACAGGATAAAACCTGGATACTATGTACAAAGATTTTTATTGAGTCATAGGCGTCGCTTGAGGACAAACACCGCATTTAAGTTGAGTGTTTTTGATATAACCGTGGTTTTCACGGTATTATTAATATCTTTTCCTTAATTAGTGTGTCAAAAGCTGTTTTGTGCTAATTTTGTTATATAAGTTTCTCTTTATTTTGCAGAATGAATCTGTCCAAAGACAATGCGGAGATTTTGAGCGAAGAAATGTAGAAGATACCACCAACGGAGCTTGTGACGGTCCGTCGTGCTTGTGACGGTCTGTAGGTGGCACGTAGTGCACTCTTCTGAAGGAAGATGGGGAAGTCGACAAGTGTGGGGTTACGAAGCTTTGTGACGGTCCGTCCTGCAGCTTCGTCATGAAGTTCAGAGAAGTAATCCAGTACCCTATTCCAAGAGTTGAAGTGTTTTGGAACGAAGTGCCCTCGACGAACCGTTGTGCCTATGACGTCCATCATACTTACCGTCGAGGGTAATGAAGAGAGAAGCAGAGAAATTGTATCAAGTATGGACGACGGAGTCCATGACGGTCCGTCGTGACCACGACGATCCTCGTGAGGTCCGTCGACCTCTGCCGTTTTACAGATTTCCAGCAAATGATTCCTTGTTTAATTAGATTTTTATTTTTATAAATAGTTCGAAAAACCTCATTTTTGAGGTTAGACGCGCGGATCATTAATAGACTCTGTATTTTTAGACACCTTTTGATTATCATTAGACTTTTTGTGAGATTTTTTATTACTTTGAGATCTTGCAAGTGATTTTTGGGTGATTAATCAAGCAAACTTTTGGATTTTACTCTTTCTCATTGAAGTAAGTAATAATATTCTTATTTAAAATATTTGAATATTGTGATTATGACTATGAGTAACCAAACTCCATAACTAGGGTTGTGGGAACCATAGACAAATAATGAGATAAAATCTAACTACAATAACGATTCTTGAATAGTGTCTTGTATGTATAAATAATTCTTTCGCTTAGAAGTATTTTTAACGGATGGCCAATGTTAGAACTCGCCTTAGAACTCGCCTTAATGCTACTTGCCGGACCAAGGAGGTAGATATTAGGAAAAGAATTATCAACATAGATTTAGTGTATACTATCTAATAGGCTAGTATTGATTGGTACGAGGTAATAACTTAGTCATATCGAATACGATTCTTAATATGAGGTAAAGATAGGGTTAGGATAGCAACACAGTAGAGCCGACCAAGTGCGGAATAAGATTTTCTAGATGCCGGACCAAGGATTTGAATAACAATAACTATCACTTTGAATGCAAATACTAGAAGAATTGTTATAGTTAGAATTATCAAGTTATAACCTGTGGGGAAACAAGTAAACCTAGTTACTTTGATTAATTGATTAAAATCCAACATTCAAAGCTGTTAAGTGTCTCTTTCAATTGTGTAGTTATTTCATTCATTTAGAAATAGAAACCCCCTTTTATTGTTTTTACTTTCCAAGGAAGTCATTGACTGAACAATAGTAATAATAGATTCAAGTTAAGTCTAGACTATTTTCCTCATGGGAACGATCCCAACCTCACTAGTTGGTATTTACTTTACACGACTCTTTTACTTCTTATTTGAGAAAAAGTTTGAGCGTATCAAGAAAATGGGTGAACATGACTTAGGAAACAGATTTGTCACACCCTGAGCCTACACCCTGGACGGGACCGACAGTCGAAGTCCATTGCTGTTCCTCAAGCGAACCCTTGACCTGGTACTTAAATCAGTGGAAGACAAACCTCAACTTTTACATGATTAAAACTAATAAAAGGTGAGATACGTCATATCATAAACTTTGGCCAAATAGAACTTGAGTCTTAATACTGAAATGCTATAGTCTATGAAGCCCTCTAACTGTCTAGAGATAGGATGTTGAGACAGACGCCACAACATCCTAAAAGCTAACTAACATAGAAATGAAAAAGGATGTCCTTCGGAATGAAAGGAGGCTCACCACAAACTCTGAAGCTCAATCTGGAATCAACGAAGCGTTGCGTGCTGATCCTGGGTACCTGCATCTGCATCATGAAACGATGCAGGTCAACTGGCATCAACACATTGAATATACGAGTACGCGAGTTGGAGAGCTAAACAATAACTTATGCTTGAAGGGTTAGATGTACTTACCTTGGCTCTGCTCAACTCAAGAGTATACTTAACTCAAATGATATACATATAAAGCAATTTAAATCACATGCAAGATGTGTGTGTGTTTGTGTGTGTGTGTGTGTGTGTGTGTGTGTGTGTGTATGTGTGTATGTGTGTGTGTGTTATAATATACTATATATATATATATATATATAATATATATATATATGATTCATAAGACAATAAATAACTTTTTTTGTTAAAGGAAATCAATGACAAACTAAACTTACTATAATAAGAAAGTAAAATCGCCTCTGTGGGAGTTTCACTAACCGACACACCACACTATGAGCCTAAGTGATTATACAACGTCTTGCTCAACGTTGCAAGAGGAACATTATCTTTACGTGTTCTCTAAAAAGTATGACACATCAATACCCATGTTGGCTACATGGTTTACATGGAGACTTGAGTTAATATGAAATTTAATCTCACATCGGTTCTCAATACTACTCCCAAAAATGTACTTTAGCTCATACTTTTAATAAAACATCCTTCGTGTTTTGAGATAATTCTGAACTCATTAGCTTTAAAACTCCTTTTGGAAATCATTGTTACCTTTTTATTTTCAAACTCTTTTGATACTTCTAGTTCCACTCTTTACCAAATGTGAATCATTTGTAAAACTCTAGGAATACTTAATTACCTTATATCTTTTCGAATTGAACTCAACTCTTGCTCTTTACTTAACTTGAAACTTTAACTCTTAGGGAATACTTAGTTCCCTTATAGCTTTTGAGAAATGAACTCAAGTCTTTACTTGACTTGAACCTTAAGTCTTTTAAACAAGTTAAACACATTGTGAAAGACTGTCGAAACTTTACCTTGCCTTAACTTTCTTAACCCTAGAATTGGCCTCTTAACTTCTTTGACTTTGACCTTACTTTCCTTGAATTGAATTATGGAATTCAAGGATCATGAATCATGTTTATGGACTATTACCTTAGAGTGGTGAAACACCTGAATAGGGGTACATCACTTAGAAACTAGTACGAAAAGTTAGGTAAAGAATGGGATCTCCAGGGGGTCATGGCACAGCGCCATAGCCTGACGGACAGAGGTTGTCCCCATGCCCTCTGAGAGGCACAGTGCGCCAGATCCTGATAACAGACTCTGTCCTAGGGGCTTTGGAGGCGCGGCGTCCCAACATCCCCCCAACGGGTTTTCTGACTTTCTTCTTCATTTTTAATATCAAAACGTTCCCAAACTCCCTTGGATCCCACCCCAAAACACTTAGGTCCCTAATTAACTTATTAAGCCAATGATTTAGACTCGAAAACATTCCTGAAACATGGATTACAACTAACAACAATCAACAATCTCAAATCAACAAGAACATCAAACTTTTTTTCAAGATTCTAACCTCTAACCTGAGTTAATTCATGACTTGACTGATTTGAATGAAATTGGTGTGTGGATTAAGTCACCCAACACAAAAGAGCCCACAACCTTGTTGGGATCACCCATGACGAAAATCCACGAAGCTAAACTTGGTGTTCGCGCGTCTTTTTTCTAAGTGCATAAACTGAATGGGATCAGTTTAGACCCCAACATATTAGTCCAAAATGAATAATTAATGACTTAAGGAAAATACAAAAACACCTTTACAAAATCCGGTTTTGGAACTTTCTCTCCTTATTAGCCTATCTTCCAAGGTCATATCTCACTCATACGACCTCAGAAATTCGCACTTGGCATCGTTGGAAATATCCTTCACGATCTTTTCCATCCATATAAAGAACTCACCCAAAATTCCCATAAGCCGGGAAGTTATGGTCGTTTAAAATGGACAAAATCCACTTTTGAAATCTGGAAACTATCCAGATTTTCCTTTTTTAAAAAAAAAAAAATTGTTTTCTCTCCTTGCTTTCTTAGCTTAATTTTAGTTCTGTCTAGAATACGAGATGTTACAAGAGTAGAGTCTAGGGCGGTGGTGGTAGTAGATTTATGTTGAAAAGTCTCGGTTGATCTCGATTGTCCCAATTCGTGTGTGTGTGTGTAATATATGTATAGCTATATATATCATATATATATATAAGTATATCTAGCTATATGAATAGAGATATACTATATATATAATATATATATATATATGTTTTATCTATATTATATATAGATATCTATATATTATTTATAGATTTTATTATATTTATGAGTTCGAGCCTATCCAGTGTTCGCATACATGGCACACACGGATTAACGGTTTAAGGGGACATGGATTGCAAAAATTGCCTCAAATTGAATTCATTTAAGTTATACCCTTGTTCATATAAATAGCCATTATTTTTGTATTAAAAATAATTATTTTCTACGATTAGCTTTTTGTATAAAATTGGTCATTTCAAAGTTAAATTAGTATAAATTAATAACTTATTAATTATTAGCTTCCTAATTTAATGAATCATGAAAAATATCGTGCGACCAAAAAATTACATTTGAACAAAAAAATTGATTCTATTCTTAAGAACGACATCTTTAAAAAAGAATATGGAAAGTAAGTGTGTATGTGTGTGTGTGTGTGTGTGTATATAATTATATATATCATATATATATATATATATTTGTTATTGTGGTTGTTGTTGTTGTTGTTGTCACTATTATTACCATTATTACTATTATTAGTACAATTATTATATTACTACTATTACTATTATTACAATAACTATTAGGAATAATGCATAAGTACCCCTCAACCTATGTCTGAAATCTCAGAGACACACTTATACTATACTAAGGTCATATTACTCCCCTGAACTTATTTTATTAATAATTTTCTATCTCTTTTCGGCCTACATGACACTATCTTGAAGTCGCAACGTTGGTTGTCTTTTTTCTCAAGCTAGTGTCACTTAAGCCAAAATAGGGTAGAAAATTACTTATAAAATAAGTCCAAGGAGGTAATAGTACCTTAATATAGTATAAGTGTGTCTTTGGTATTTCGGATATAGGTTGAGGGGGTACTTGTATATTCTCCCTAACTATTAATATTACTATTTTTACTATTATTTGTATTATTATCAGTGTTATTAGTATTATTACTATTATTACTATTATTATTATTAATATTATTATTATTATTATTATTCTTATTCTTATTATATTATTAATATTTTTATTAGTATTACTATTACTATAGCTATTACTATTACTATAGCTATTACTATTACTATTACAATTATTATTATTAGTACTATTACCAATACAATTACTATTACTATTATTATTACTATTACTACTAATATTACTATTATTATCACTATTACTATCATTACTATTACTATTACTATTACTATTACTATTACTATTAATATTCATGCTTACTATACCCTTACTATTATTATTCTTTACTACTATTATTATTATTACTGATTTCTATTTTATTATTCTTACTCTTCATTTTACTATTACCTACTTACTCTTACTATTACTCATTGACTCTTCTTCTTCATTCCTTTTCTTCTTCATTCTTCTTCCCTCTGTGCTCTTCCCTATTTTCCTATTCTTCACTATTCCTCCTATTCCTCTTCCTCTCCCTCCTCCTCTCCCTCTCCTCTCCCTCCCCTCTCCCTCTTCCTCTTCTTCCTGCTTTTTTTCTTCTGTCTCTGTCCCTTCCTCTTCTTCTTACTACCTACTACTTTACTATTTTACTATTATATTACCATACTATTATTATTATTACGGTCACGACCCAAATGGGCCCGACTGGCACCCACACTTATCCTACATGTGAGCGAACCAACCCATCCCCCCACCACACGTTTCAAAAATCAACCATAAATAACAAAATATAATGCGGAAGACTTAGATTCATTATGAAAATTCGATTTAAATAACAATAAACTCAATCCTTTTTATTCCCAAAACTGTAAGTATCACCACAGAACATCTATCCTCAAATTACGAATCTAAGAGTATCTAGAAGCTAAAATAAGTAAAAAGCTAGTCCATGGGGGGGGGGGGGGGGGNGTGCAAACCAGATGTAGCGCAGTACCTAAAGCAACACTTTTGGATGGAGTAGAAAGAAATGAAGCGTTATTGGTGGATTTGTATTCTGCCAAGATGTCCAAACTGTCTAACAAGTTAAAGTATGAACATTCATTGTTTCAATAACCAATGCCCGGTAAGGAACCCTCTCAGAGAATTGCCCTTACTCACGCGAATTGAAATGGGAGAGCATTGCAATGGACGTCCGTGGGCTGGTCTTCCAAAGACATTGGGCCAGTTCGACTCCATTTGGGTGATTGTGACAGATTTATACTAAGTCTGCTGCATTATTCCCTTACCGGTTAAGGTGACTTCAACTTCAGACGAAGTTCGCCAAACTTTACATCTCATCAGCTTGGTCGATGCCTGGATTCCACTGCCAGCATATCATATAGAGGTATCAGTTTGCTCTAAGGTTTTGGAGAACATGCGCCGAATTAGGTACATAGGTTGGACCATTAGTACTCCCCCAGCAATTTTATCATCCCTACCTCTAGCCGATTGGTCACGTATTGAGCGAAAATTCATAGTGTTGGAAGATATGCTTCTGCGTGTGTGAATAGAATTTGGTGGTCATTGGTAACTTCTTGCCCTTAGCGGAGTTTTCATACATAATAGCTACCACTCAAGTATTGACCATGGCTCCCAAAATTTTTTGAAGCAACTGTATGGTAGGAGATGTAGGTCCCCCCCATTGTTGGTTTGATGCATTCGATGTAGCCGTGGGGTACTGATCTTTTGAGAGATTCGATGGGAGAAGTTAAGTCCATTCAGAAAAGCTCTAGCGGTGCAAGTATGCAAAAGAAATGCAGACGCGGCATAGGTTTAGTTAGACTTAGATGTTCATACGGAGGGGTGAACAAGTCTTGTTGAAAGTTTCGCTCGCCATCAAGGGTGATAGCAGGTGTTGGTAAAAGAGGAAAGCCTAGCCCAAGGTACATTGGTCCCATTTGAGTACTTAAGCGAGTAGGGGAGGTGGCCTTACTGAGTTAGCCTTTGACCTCCAGGGCTGGCCCGAGTTACAATCCGGTATTTCCATGTGTCGATGTTGAAAAGATACCATTGGGATGGAAACTAACACATTATCTCGTTGGGACTTCAGTTTTTGCTTGATTAGATTTGGTCTTATGGGAGGAGCCTGTTGACTTTTAAGATAGAGAAGTTCAGCCAAGTTGAGGTCCAACGGGAAATTGCCATCCATCAGGTGCCAGAAGAATCTTTTCTGATCGGTTAGAGAAGCCTACTTGGGAGAAGGAGTGCAGATTATACAAGAAGATACCCTACCCACTATCTGTCTTACAAGACTCAGTCTTCTTTATCTTTCACTCTTTGTTTTCTTCTCATGATCGTTCGAGTACAAACACAATGTGGTACTTGGTATCTATTGTCATCGACCTGTTTTACGTCGCGTTTTGAGCACAGATTTTCATTCTGGAAAAACTGGCAGAAGTGACGGATGCCACGACGGACCGTCACGGCAACGACGAGGACCGTCGTGGGAGGTGTCATTTCAAAACACTTGGAAAAATCTACTTGGGTACTGAAAATCGACATCTCCTGAACTTCCGTAACTCGACATGGTCAGGCAGTGACCTTGTCACAGTTGTACGTGACCGTCAGCAAGAGTCCAATTTTGCAAATTCACTCTCTGACCCCGTTGCGACGGGACGCAGACGGGAAACCGTCGCGGCACGTACACGGCCCGTCCGGGCCCCCTGCGTAGTCCCAGGCGGGGTTGAATCCTTATTTAATTACATTTAAAGGGGGGGCGTTTTTGGACCTTTCCTTGCTTTAATTATAAAGTACTGGGTTAGTGTTAATATAGTCTAATTCCTTCTCGAGTGTTTCAAAGGGGTTACCCCTTAATTTTTAGTGCTGAATTATTAGTGTCATCTTTTAAAACTTAATTATATGATAATTGGGTAAAGAAAGAGGGTTTTGAATAAGAAAAAGAAAATACAGCAAGAAGAGAGAGAGAGAATCGGTCAAGGGAAGGGAGGAACCGAAGGCTTTGGGAAGATAGCTGTTTGATCGCATTCTTCGGTAGAAGTAGGTTTTATGGCGTATTTATATATGCTATTCGTATAAACTCTTAATAGCGAAGATATGTGTATTTTGGTAGTATATAAACAGTCTTTGCTAATAATCTTAATTGATTGTGCATGCATGATGGTATCATTATATAGATAATTTGTGATGACAACAGCATAGATGAAGCATATCGATCCCCATCTTGATATAACCTAATCGTGTTGTTAATGATGATGCCTTGGTAATAAAAAGTAAGGTGCTTGTGAACCGAAGGGATGAGGACGCTGAATCTTGTATAGAAAGAAAGGCTTGATAATGTGAAATACGACGAGCATAGTGGATTGGGTGTCCCGTACGGACAACCTCAGATTAGATAGGGACGGGTGTTCACGACGACACGTAGATGTTACGGCGGGATCGGAGTGTCACGTACCGACACCTAGAATTATGTGACGGGTGTCACTAATCGCACTTAGATGTGGGGTCTCAAGTGTCACGTACCTACACATAGTGAAATTGCGGTTGGGACGGGCGCGTGTCAGAACCGACACGTAGAACGTAGGGATCCGGAGTTGTCAGCGTATCGACACATAGATTTATGGGGGCAGTCGGGGTGTCCAACAGAAACCGACACGTAATTTCCGGGGATACGGCGATACCTCACGTTCCGGACACATAGGATAGTGAGGGGATTCGAGTGTCAAGCTACCACACAAGAGTGAGTAATGAATACGTAGTGATGTGTTGTGTCCGTTCCGACACAGCAAGAAAATAGATAATGAATCTTGAAGATGCTAATTACTCAATCTAAACAGAACAGGTATCCAAAAGAGTATGGTTGGATGGCTATGAGGGTCCTCTTAGATATGTCGGTTGAGTATTATAAATTGATGTTTTGTACTTTGTGCTACATCACATGTTAAGAAATTTTTGATTTATGATATTATTCGTGAGCTATAAGTTCTTTCATATTTTGAGTTGGTCCGATTATTCTACTCAGACTATTTGGTTGTACTGACCCCACCTACTTTTATGTTTTCCTTTGTTTAAATTGTGCGGCAAGTGCACAAACGTGTTGCCCGTCATCCATCGACTCAACAAATTTCTAAATATAGCCAATTCTCTCATCGTCACATCATAGGGGACCGATAAGCCGAAGTTCCTCCAAATCAAGGGGGAACCCAGGATCTTCTTAGCGGTGACGCTAAAATGCTTTCTATTGTTTTGCTGGATCTCCTCTCATGGTCGATATGAATTGGCCTTGTTGTCTTTCGCCGTAGACGCTTTTTATTTGTTCACTTCTTAGAAATACTCTTACTTTAGTAATTTACTCCTGTGAGAATGTTCTGTGTACGATGACTTTCCAGATTTTGGGAACCCATAATAGAAAGAACTGTTGAAAGTTTATGAAGTTATGAATTGTCTTTGTATTTAATGAGTTTACAAGTTCTTCCGCTTGCTTTATGTTGATATTAAATCGAAAATGTTAAGTGTTTATGTGGTTGGTTCGCGTCACATAGGAGGGTAAATGTGGGTGCCAGTTCGCTGTTGGCTCGGTTTTGGGTCTCTGAACAATCTTCTTATTGACATCTTCAATTACATCCCACAGAATACTAATTTGGGACTTTCTTTCATTCACCTATAAGGTTTTTTCATTCTGATATCTTCACATATCCTTGGACATTAAAATAAATTAATTGATTCTTATTAAAATCTCGTTGAATACACTTCTCAACTTAATCACATTACACCCGTCTCAACGACCCACCACTAAAATCTTCCTTCTATATCCACAGTTTAACCCCAAATATCTAGAGTAACAACCTAATTGATTTCCTTTATGTAACTGTCTCACCTAAATCTCCTGTATATGACGCATGTGGATACAATTGATACTCTTTAAATTGTTAGTATTCGCACATTGAAAATCAGATATTAATTTTTTTTACATACCATTAGTAACCATATCCAAAATTTTGTTAGATCAACCACTGAACAATTCATATCTATAGAAACGATATTTCTAAAAATAGCCCACCATTTCTACCAATCAAATATTGTAAAATATTACCAACTTTGGTTTCTGCCTAGCCAAGCTATATGTATTCTTTCGTAGGTCATGTCAATATCAAAAGTAACACCTGCCTGAAATCTAACAGAAGAAGCTCGAATACTGTTGTAGTAGAAATTTTAATAATCCTTAGTTGTGTGCATAATTATTTTACTAACAACACATAATAGTAGACAACCTCTATATCAACTGTAATTTTCAAGTCAACCTTTCATTTCTAGCCATCAATTTTAATCATTTGTCCCTAGCCTCTGTCACACTACTCCTAGCATATTGTCTATACCACAAAAGTACTAATCCTACTAGAACTGAATAGCAAAAAGAATAGTATAGAAGTTTATAAGTTCTTTAAAACCTTTGTTAAACTTAATCAATAATTTATCCTCAAACTGAACCATCAAACCATAAAATAACCTCACCACAACCCTCCACGCAATTCCTTTCAAATCATGAACATTCCAAATTTGATCACACAATATCTTCGTAAGTATCTAACTCTAACCTATTACCATATCTAAAAGTAAACGACACCCAACCTACTGACTGAGGAATCACGTCACGAGTCACCATAACTGTGAGAGAGAATGGAGTGTTCTATGAGCTGTCTAACCAATAACCAAAGAAGCACACGATACGGATTCAAGAAGTGAGGATTATTTCGTATAAGTCACGTATATCCTTCTGAAATAAGTAGCGACGTCTCCGTGTTTTGAGTCTGCTACTCTACTTAGACTCCGACTATATATCCGTGAGTACCTATGAACATGGGGGGGCTCTAATATCATTTTTGTCACGACCCAATTATCGTGTCGCGACTGTCGTCTTTTTCCCACAATGGACAAGTCAGCCTAAAATTCATCCATCACAATAAATATGCTGACAGTTTGCGACAATTATTTCAAAACACCCATAATCTGTTTGTCCCACTGTGTACAAAACTTTCTCAGATATGTTCCAAATAAACAATTTTATTCAAAAGAAACGCTATTCTCAACGAACTTGGTTTCTTGAATGAAAAGGTCAAACTAGGAGAAAGAAAGTACGTTTAGAACGTCAAACAACTACCCCACGCTCTCAGAATCTCAAAAACCTCAGCAAGGAGAGAGAGATATCACAACAGTCCGGGCCTAGTAACCTACAAAAAATTGTAGTAGCGAGGTGAGTATCAACCCACGGTACCAGCAAGTAAACGTCTAACTAAGGTGGATAAAATATAAGTACCCGTCCTATGCACCACAAACCGACATCCACACCTACAATACCTGCAATAAAACTCAGATCCATCTACATTTCAACAATGTCAACAGCATTCCAACCCATCAAAATCATTTTAACAACACTATATAACATCCTCAACTACAAACTAATATTCAACAATCACAACTTTTTACAAAAATGCACTCAACTATCAACAACACCAAGACATTAAGTCTCGTCAAAATGTAGGTAATCAAATATCAAGTAATTTCTCAACCACACCAATAAAGACGCATAATCAGCAAGAATGAAGACTGTCATGGGATGCATGTAATATGACACCATAAGTGATATGCCTCAGAATACAGCCAATTTCTCTATCTCTCTCAAACCATATATAACACATTATACTCCTTTTGGAGAATACATCGAGAGTGTCATGACCCATTGGGGGGACATCGCAGGGTCCATATATTCGACCGAACTAATCTCCACGTGTCCACGTGCGGACGATCTCAACGTACTATCATATCAAACAAATTTTTCGCACGGGAGATCTCTCCGTGCCCAAAAATAATCATAACTTTTCTCTATCTGCCAACGGACGTGATCTACTGTTCCCAAATAATTATACTCGCTCCTCAACAACGGACAATCTAACACTTGTCGACCTTAACTCAACCAATCTCATGTATAAATGCATGTGGCACAATATGATTCAAATGAAGGAGATGAATGCAACATTTCAATCAACCCAAATGTTGCTAATGACATATAATCACCATAATTATCCTAATGCTAACTGTTCAGTAAAGAACCCAATCACACATAATAAATTAATCAATAGTATTTCAGTTGAATGCCCCATATGTTTTGGCATTTCGGATTACAATCTACATTCTATAGTAATAAAACTTCCATTTAACACAAACAACACACCGGAACTCGTACCATTCTCAACACATCACATACAAACAAATAATCACGTCGTCCTTTGTATCACCCTCTCCTTTTTACCTCATTAGAATTAATCAATGTGGACAAGACACGCATTCACAAAGTCCCAATTTACTCCAACCATACCACAATGACAATACAACACATTTCATACACTAGCAGTGTTTAAAATCCCCCACTCTGCTCAAATAATCGAACAATCAACACGTGGGACTTGGTCCTTCCCCTTCTGTGAATCTTCGAACTCAAGAGCAATCTCTTCACATATAAATTACAATGATAGATTTCAAAACTTAACAATACCCGCTACTAGGTGTTTAAACTTAAGAGTCCAAAGTTTTCCATCTCAAATTTTGAAATTAATTTCCTTATTTTGCAAACTTATCAACTCTCATATTTTTTTTCAATTTCAAGCCTAAGTGTAGTCCTTCACTATCTCAAAATCATATTCTTCACATGTATCACATATACACTAACCTATAATATTTACTTACCTAATGTCAATATAACACACTTGACATCTAAAATTGGTTATTTCCAACCACATACTTTCAGTTAACAATGAATAAATGAATATAAAACTAACGCGTTCAATTACTGTTAGTCAATCATTCTGATACCTACCCCTTTTAACTATGCACTCCAAACATATCTCCCCATTTACTACCCCCGATTACTACCTCATGTTACACATGATGGATCTACCCTTTTTACCCCTCAATTGTTTTTCTTTGGTCTCTAGTAAAACCTAAACAAACTTTCCACTACACAGTAAATACATGTAAAGGGAGGGGGGGGGATAATGTCTATCTACCACCCACCAATCATATTTTATATTTTCACAAATGAATCCTCCATCAGCCTATTTTACATTACTAACCAAACTTTCATCTGTCAGATGCCTATCTTCTTTTTTCTTTTTTATCAAATCTGTACGTGTATAATTAAATTTATTGGTGTTAGCTTTCCCCCATCATCCAATCTAAGTAACTAATAATAATACAATCCCTATACACATAACGATTAGGTTGAAAGGAGGTTGTTTTTTTATACCTCTAATCGGTTACTATTCTTCGATCGTCGATGCTTCTAGCCGCAAGTGGCTTGTGATGCCCCCTAAAACAAAATAATACAACTTTCTTTAACTTATTTCAACACATGCTGTCAAGTATATAGGGTAGTAAGTTTTATGAACTTGTGGCCCCTTAACTTACTTAATACAATTAATATTTATTCTTATTATTAATAATTATACTCTAAACAAAATAATTTTAAATCCACATTAAAATTTACAAAATGTGTTCTTATGAAAAAGGTCTGATGACTATTTCAAAAATGAACTAATCGTGATACAATTACAATAAATAATAGTTAAATGAAATCAATAATAATAGATAATAATAATAATAATATATAATAATAAACTACTTAATCATATAAACCCTATAATTAATAATCGTAATAATAAATAGTCACCCAATAATCGAACATATAGTATAATAATTAATAGTCATAGTCATCTCGGTAATAATAATTATTATAATAATAGTAAACAGTAATGAGATAATGCACAATTACCACCTTACCACCACCCCTCAACCTATCTGTTAATCTCCGAGACACACTTATACTATAATCTAAGGTCCTATTCCTCCCCTGGCCTTATTTTAATTAATAAATTTTCTTCTACCCTCTTTGACCGCTCTTTCGGTCCTACTTGACCACACTATCTTGTGGGACCAATCCGGTTGACTTTTTTCTTAAGTACTGAGCCACTAGGATCAAAACCATGGTGTGAAAAGCTACGTATATAACTAAGGCTCAGAGGGGTAATAGGGACTTAGCTACGTAGACGGGTGTCTTTGGTATTCTGCAGCATAGGTATTGATGGTCCGTTGTGCATTTTTCCCTTAATAGTAATAGTAATAGTAACAGTAACATATAGTATAGTATTTAGTTATTAGTAGTAATAATAATAGTAAATTGTTGTGTACTAAATACTAAGTAATAATATAATATAATAATATAATAATAATACTACTAATAATCATAATAAAACATAGTAACATAATGTTAGTAAACAGTAAAAAAAATAATCACATCATCATCACATCATCATAATCATCATCACAATAATAAATAATAATAATAAATTTTAATAGTACTAGTCTTACGTAATCAGTAGTAATGGCAAAAATAATTGTACTAGATAATACTAGTAATAGTACTAATAAATAATTAGTAATATTAATAATAATAATATCATAGTAATAATATTAGCTATTGTAATACTGATACATATAATGGTAGATAAATAGTAATATTAATGAGTTGATAGTAATATCATAGTAAAGTAATAGTTCTGATAGTAATAGTATGTCAATAGCAATAGTAAATTATAAGTTAGTAATACACCAATAGTATAGTAATAATAATAGTAATCCGCTAAATAGTAACCATCATAGTAGTAATATCATAATCATAATATTGAATATAATAGTATAGTTATAGTAAAGTATAATAATAATAATAATAATAATAATAATAATAATAATAGTAATTTGGTACTAATATATACGGTAGTAATACACAATGTAATTGTAATAGGTTTGATTCTAATCGTACATAGTGTGTAATGTACCAAATTCTCGTAATACTTAATACAGTTCCTAGTCCAAGTATCGTAACTGTCATCGTACTTAGGAATACCTCGTCCATGCGTGCTCGTCCTCTTTGCTCGTCTCAGTCCTTGTCCTCGTTCTCGTCCATCTCTCTCTCCTCCTCTCCGTCCTCTTCCTCCTCCTTCTTCTTACTCAATCTCAGTCCATTCGTCCCCATCCTCTCCTCGTCCGCCACTACCCCATCCTACTCTAATAGTCATCCCTATAATAGTAATAATAATAGTAAATATTAATATAATAATAATAGCAACTAGAATAGTAATAATAGTATGTAATAGTAACTGTTTATAGTAATATAATTATATAGTATAACAATAATAATAATAATATTAATAGTTATAATAATAGTAGTAACAACAATAGTAATAGTAACAATAATCGTAATAGTGATAGTAATAATATTAATAGTAATAGTAATAGTAATAGTAATACTAATAGTAATAGTATATATTAAATTTAATAAATACTAAATATAATAGTAATACTAATAACAAACATAGTAATAAATAGGTATAGTGATAGGTTGAATAATAATAATACTACAAGTCAATGTAATCTACCTTGTAATGTAATAGTTATAGTTTAAAATTAATATTATCATAATCGTAATAGTAATAAGTAATAGTAATACATAATCTAGTAGTAATCTAATACGTAATGGTAAACTAGTAATCAATAATCAGTAATAGTCATAATACTGATAGTAATGTGATAATATAGTAATATTACTAGTAATAGTATAATATAACTAATAGTAAATAATAATAATTGTAGAAATAATTGGTACTGGTAATAGTACTGATAAAATAAGTTGAATAGTAATAGTAAAAGTATAGCTATAGTAATAGTAATAGCTATAGTATATAGTAATAATCATAATATTAATAATATTAATTAATAATACTATAGTCAATAGTAATATACGAATACCTGAAATATAGTAAATAATAATAAAATAGAATAATTAATAGGTAGGGATGACATGTATATAGTACCCCTCAACCTATTATCCGAACAGCAACAAGACCACTTATACTATACTAAGGGTTACTATTTTACCCTCTTGGACTTATTTAACTAATTTTCTAACCCTTTTTTGGCTTACGTGACATCTATCTTGAAAAAATAAAGACACCAACCGACTGCCGATCATTCAAGATAGTGTCATGTAGGCCCCGAAAACGATAGAAAATTATTAATAAATAAGTTCTGGGAGGGTAATATGATCTTAGTATAGATATAAGTGGTCTCTTAAGATTTCGGGCATAGGTTGAGGGGTTATAAATTATGCTTATCCCTAATAGTTATACTAATAATGTAATATAATAATGTTCTGTAATAGTAATAAGGTATAATAGTGACAACAACAACAACACCAATATATTATATATATCTATATATATATATATATATAGATATATATCTAAATATATATATAGTATACACACAGTACACACACACACAATATACACATAACACACTTACTTTCCGATATTTTCCTTTTTAAAATATAAATAACTGGTCGTTCTTAAGAATTGAATCAAGTTTTTTGTTCAAATATAAGATATTTTTCATACATTCACTTAAATTAGGAAGCTTAATCCATTAACAAGTTATTAATTTATACTAATTTAACTTTTTTAAAATGACTAAATATTTATTCAAAAAAGATAATCGTATAAAATAATTATTTTTAATTCAATCAATATTATATCCTATTTAATGAACCGAGGTTCTATAACTCTAACTGAATTCAATTTGACAATTTTTTGAATCCATCGTCCCCTTAACCGTCCAGGTCCGTGGTGCCGTCATCTTGCGAACACATGGATAGTGCTTTCTTAACTTTATCTTTCATATTATATATATAGATATAGCTATCGATCATAACTATTTATATATATATTATAATTAAGATATTTATATATATCTATATTATACCCACAGCCACCACTGCTGATCAGTAGCACCAATCGAGATAAACCACGATTTTCAACTACACGCGACCACCCAGATCCCGCACATAACCTCCAGCACCGACGCGCCCTAGACTCTTCTACTCTTGTAAATCTCGTATTCTGATGACTAAATTCAGCTAGAAAGCAAGGAGAAACAAATTTGAAAGAAAAGGGAAAATCTGGAAATTTCCAAATTTCAAAAGTGGGTTTTGTTTATTTTAAACGGCCATAACTTCCAGCTAATGAGAATTTTGGGTAAGTTGTTTATATGGATGGAAATATCGTTCGAGGATCTTTCCAACGATGCAAAGTTTGCGAATTTCTGAGGTTGTATGAGTGAGATATGACCTTCGGAAGATGGGCTATTAAGCCAATTAATTATTTCATTTTGGACTAATATGTTGGGGGTCTAAACTGATCTCATTCAGTTTATGCACTTAGAAAAAAAGACGCGCGAACACCAAGTATAACTTCGTGGATTTTCGTCAGGGGTGATCCCTAACAAGGTATGTGGGCTGTTTTGTGTTGGGTGACTTAATCCACACACCAATTTCATTAAAATTAGTCAAGTTCATGAATTAACTCATTTTAGAGGTTGGAATCTTGAAAGAAAGTTTGACGTTCTTGTTGATTGGAATGTTGTTGATCGCTGTTAGTTGTAATCCTGTTTCATGGACTTCTTTTTCAGTCTAAATATTGGGTATAACTTAATTAGGCGCCTAGTTGTTTTGGGGGGGATCCTGGTAGAGTTTGGGAACGGTGTAGAGATAAAAACGGAAGACGACAAGTCAACAAACCCCTTGGGGGAGCGTTGGTGGAGCGCTGCCCTCCAAGCCCCTTTAGGACAGAGGTTTTTTCCTATCAGTCTCTGGCGCGCGGTGCTCTCACAGCGCTGAGGACACCCTCTGTCCGCAGGCTAATTGTCGCTCCGTACACCTGACGCCCCCTAGAGACCCATATCTTTTAACCTATCTATTTCGTATCCTAGTTTCTAATGATGTACCCCTCATTCCTATTGTTTTTTCAACACACTCAGGTACATCTAAGCATCATTAAATAATCCTAAACATGATATCAATGACTTTTGAATCATAATTCAATTCAAGGAAAGTAAACTGGTCAAAGTCAAAAATATAAGAGCCAAGTCTAGAAGTTTAAGAAGCAAGATAAGGGTTACGTTTTCTAAGTCCATATTTCACAAAATGTTTTTCACACTATTATTTTAAAGACTTAGGTTCAATATCAAGTAAAGACTTGAGTTTCATTTTCTCAAAAGCTATAAAGGGGACTCGTATTAGGTTCCTTAAGCGTTAAAAAGTTTCAAGTTAATCAGAAGCAAGAGTTGTGAGTTTCAATTCTCGAAACTGATAAACGTCATTAGTATTCCCTACTGAGTTATACAAATGTTTCACATTTGAGTAAAGATGGGGAACCTAGAAGTTTTCATCAAAGAGTTTTGAACCTAACAGTGGCTCAACATATGTATTTCCAAAGGAGCTTTTTAAAGCTCATGAGTTCAGTAAATGGTAATATAACAATGGGCAAGCAAACGTTTCTCATCAACCATATAAGGAAGTTTATTAAAGTATTAGCTAAGTACATTTTTGGAGTATTAAAAGTTCATATTACTCAATTCGCCATTAACCATGTAGCCACATGAGTATTACGTATCATCATGCTTTTTAAGATGTCACGTGGAATCTAATACCACCCACTAAGTTTGAGTAAGGTCCTAATACTGGTGGCAAATGCAATCGGATGTCTCTTGCAACGTGAGGTAACGTTGTATCACTCACTTGGCTTATAGTGACATGGTTGTCGGTTAAGAGAAACTCCCACAGAGGCGATAATACTTTCATTATATAAGTAAAGTTTAGCTTAGTTATTGCATTTCCGTTAACATAGTTTTTTTGGACTGTGTTATAATCTTTACAACACACCCTCACACACACACACACCACACCACACACATCCACACAACACACACACCACCCAACACACACTAATCTAACCCATAGCTCGAATGGTGCGATGTAACCTTCGAACGAATCACTGGTATCCTGCCTGTGATTTAAATTGCTTTATATGTATATCATTTTAGTTAAGTATACTCTTGAGTTAAGCAGAGCCAAGGTAAGTACATCTAACCCCCTCAAGCTTAAGTTATTGGTTAGATATCCAACTCGCGTACTCGTATATTCAATGTATTGATGCTAGTTGACCTGCATCATTTCATGATGCAAATGCTGGTACCCACGATCAGCACGCAGCGCTTTGTTGATTCCAGATTGAGCTTCAGAGTTTGTGGTGATCCTCCTTGCATTATGGAGGACATCCTTTTTCATTTCTATGTTAGCTTAGCTTTTAGGATGTTGTGGGGTCTGTCCCAACATCCTTCTCTAGACAGTTAAGAGGCTTCATAGACTATAGTATTTCAATATTAAGACTCAATTTCTATTTTGGCCAAAGTTATGATATGACGTATCTCCCCTTTTATTATGTTTTACTCGTGTAAAAGTTTAGGAATGTCTTCCACTGAATTAAGTAGCCAGGTCAAGGGTTCACTTGAGGACCAACAATGGTCTTCGAGTGTCGGTCCAGCCCAGGGTGTAGGCTCGGGGCGTGACAACTCTGTATCCTGAAGTCACGTTCACCCTTTCTTCTCCAAAGAAATATCAAATCAACACCTCTTCATCTTTTTCCAGAGAGCTACTCTTTATACACCATTTCCATAGCCGCCCACGCCCCTTACCTCAAACCTACACTAGGTACTTTCCTCTACTATCACCTATGGCTGCCCCAGAGCGTCCTCTCCTATGAACCGCTCCACGTGAACCCCCACCTCTATGTCACAAGAACGACTATAGTCGCCGAAAATGGCCCATTAATCGATCAACTCTCTCAATTAGACATGAAAATATTTATTTTTGAGGGACTTTCTTCTCCATCATGATTACTTTGCTTTTTTCCTCTAAGAATGGTCTTTCCAAGAATTCAAAGTTTGAATTCTTTGATCCCAAATCAACTATAAAAGGAGTGTTTCGATTCTCATTCAAGGACAGACATAGAGAAAAAAATGAAGGAGAAACACTAAAACATCATCCTTCATCATTGATAACATCCAAAAAACAGGGAGAAAAACAAGTAAGGTTATTCTCTTTTGTAGTCTGTTTTTGTTTCTTTTTCAAGTTGAAACACAAGTTCGAATTCGAAATCACTTGACGCCAAAACTTTAGTTTGCTTCTCTACACAAGGTCAGTAGTCGCCATTATATTTTATTTTTATTTCGATTGGATGAAAGCTGGTGGTTGTTTTGAATTCATGCTTCTTTGGACATTTGTATGAGTTTTCTGTGATTTCCACAAATTAGTAATTCCTGTATGACTCA
Source organism: Solanum habrochaites (assembly GCA_027704765.1). Lineage (NCBI taxonomy): Eukaryota > Viridiplantae > Streptophyta > Magnoliopsida > Solanales > Solanaceae > Solanum > Solanum habrochaites. The sequence goes on along the minus strand of JAKWJA010002498.1, from coordinate 35,231,367 downwards.
TGTGTCTCTGAAATCGCTTATATGTTGTCTACGTGTTTCAAGACCTCTAAAGTGTTGAGATTACGATAAAAGTATCTATTTGCACATGATTACCTATACAAATATGATAATATTACATTTGATTAGTGATCTATTATTCCCTCATTCGTTTAGCATATTATACATGCTTGTTGATATTACACATGAGTTTGATCAGATTCAAGAGGTCCACACATTTGTTGGTTGGAGTTTAAATTAGTTGTTCTCTTTGATCCCCTGAATAATTTATTTTCTGAATTTTTATAAGTTTCTCGTCGTGATCTCATATATCCCCTAAGTAATTAGAAGGATCCCTTGATAGCTTTGGATTGAACTACAACATATTTTCTTCCTCTCATGAGTGTTGATGCGTAATGACTCTGTCCGTATTTATGTGAAGTCGAGGACATTAGATAAGAATTTAGTCACCATCTTAATGCATGTTAAATGTGTTTACGCAATGCAGTTTGCTACCAACATAGTAGTTCAAGGATATTAGTCTATTATGTTTGATCAAGTACGATCATGGAATTTCTCTCTTTTAAATGACGGATTGAATATTTACTTAAGCTTTCTTGTATCTCTCAAGTTACTTGCTGTTAATAATTCTAAAATGCTAAGTTCAATCTCATTTTTTAGAAAACAAATTGTTTACCCTAAACAATGTATAACCCTTATAATTTTGTATCTGTACTTTAGATTCTCAGATAGCATCACCATTGCATAGTATATACTAGGATAATCTATAATATCCTCTCTTGTACCTTATGAACTACGTGTATTAACATTGTTTGTTTCTTTGTTGGACTCAAAGAAAAAATGTATATTCATATGCTTCACTAAATAGTTTATGCATGCTTAAACTAGTTCTGATTTGATAAAAAGGCACCTTCATAAGTAGTGTACTTAAAATTTAGCTTATACAAGTTTTAAGAAGGATGTTAATCAGTGAAATCATGTCTCTGGAAATATGATTGTTGGTGCATGTTAAACTTAAACTCTTATTTTAAGATGTAACTTCATGGAATAGAACTTGATATGCTTTCTGACAATTTTGGAAGCCCATTTGCTAATTTTATCTTATCTTATTTAACATGTATAATTGGGAGTGCATTTGGAGTTGTGATACGACTCCATTCATATGTCCAAATCAGACTTGTGCTCGCCTGTGTCTAGCAGCCTTTCATCGTGTCAATAGTGTCCATCACTTCTCTCCCACTCCGAAATTCCCACGTTCTTTATATCATATACATTTTGTTATCTTTTGACTAACATTTTACACCTGTACTTCACTTATATTTGTGCTTGCTTTTATTTGTTTGGGTTTGTATGAATCAACTAAGAACGGTGGTAAGACGTAGTTTCCCACTTCACTTCCCTTTAGATTGGGTTTATTATAGTTATTTAGTTTTAGAACGGCATATTTTTCCAAATAAGTTTACTTATTACTTGAAACATTTTGGTGGATATAAAAACATATTTTTTTTCTTATAGAAATTTAACATAGGATAGTGTTATCGAATATCATGAATCTATTTTCAGTTTTTTCTTTAAGCAAGTGTTTAAAGTGTAACTTTTGGTAGCCTAAAGTGCACATTTTTGGTTGTTCAAAGTGTCGATTTTAGAGGTTAATCGCTTTTTTTGGAGTTTCAGAGTGGTATATCAAGTCCCAAAATGCAGTGTTTTGAGCTCAAAGAATGCAATGTTTTGAGCACCAAAAGTATAGAGTTTTTGAACCCAAAAGAGTGCCGAATTTAAGCTCATAATGTGCTTTATTTGAGCACAAAAATGCAGATTTTTAGCTTTAAAATTGCAGATCTTTAGCTCTAATAGGTGCAGATTCTTTGTAGTTAAGACATCACATTTAGGGGCTTCAAAGTATTGCAAGTCATGTACTAAAAATCACTACCTTGAAGACAAGAATACATATTTTTAGAACTTGTAAAATTAAGAATGTTAGTTATTACATAAGTCACAATAGTTAAGCGTACTTTATATTCTTTTGACATCACTCCTTTTTGAAGAAAATATATTTTACTATCTCTATTTTATAAATCACATATTGTAAAAAAAAACATTTTGATTTCTTAACATGCTACTTTCAAGGATTTTAGATACGTCAACAAATTCAAAATATAAGGTACATACATATATATGTCATATACAAAAAAGGTACAAAAATTCTATATATATTTATATACACGCACACACACAAACAGACTCGTAAATCTCTACAGCTTAAATACAAATTATTTTTTACTACATATTTACAAAGAATTTTATTTATTTTCTTTCACCTCTTAATTCTATATAAGTAACACAACAAATTTTCATATCCTTTGAACTCAACATTTACTTGCAAACTCCATTTTGAAAGTGATGATAAAGATTTGTATCCCTAACTACATTCAGACGTTGGGGTGATCTTAGAGATAAGTTTGGCAGCAATGTGGCAATCGCCACGAACGCGTAAATTTGCAGTAATTTTAATGGGTCTACCATGACTGGTGTTCATAATTGCAAAGACAATATGCAGCTTCTCACTATGAACTACTAGATGATTTTCTTTGTCTTCCTCATCAACGTCGTGTTTTTCCACATATAAATTGTCATCAATTTTAGTACATTTATTCATTTATTTATTACCGTGTAATAAGCATACTAATACTAATTTTCTTTAATAGATATATATATGTCGTACTTTGTATTTTACTCATTTTTTATAAAAAAAAATTAATATCACTTACCATTGATTTTAAAATAATTTTTTTTTTCTAATTATATTTTCCTAAATTGAGTTTAAGGACTTTCTTCGGATAGACTCTGAGCGATGCTTAACACCTTCCCCTCGAGTAACCAAAAGCCTTACTTAGAATCCCATGGATTTCGAAAATCACCACAAAGTTTACAATTACATATTTAAAAATGGTTTTCCTAATATTTTCCTTAAAATTTAGGTGGCGACTCCAAACAATCTTTTCAAAATATCAGAGTGTCAGTCATGTTATGCTGTGAATTGTTTTGGCTTGTTAGAAATATGGTGCGACAGTCGTAAGGCAACACCCTATAATTAAACCACAAGTATATTCCCAAGATCATACAATTAAGTCATGATTCATGGAATTCGTCATACATGTATCTCATTTACAATAAGTGTGATCAACGTCGCAACATTCACATAGATACACGTGCTACAATGAAGTAAAAACAAACATACATCACACAATTATGAAATCACAAATATTACCTACCTCGAACAAAGCTTGAATCTCCTAAGAAACTTGATTCTTCCCTTTTCGAATTCATTCCATAAGTTCGTGGTCTAAAACCGATCAATATAACACAAAAATCAATAATCAATAACTAATTACAAAAATTACTAACAATTTTATCAACCCTAGATCATAACCATGATTCTCATACCCATATTAGTGCTTCCTTCACCATAATTTCCTAATCAAAATCCTTCCCCATCGATAAGTACGTTTTACAGATCAAAAAATGGATTTGGAGAGTGACAAACTTACCTTTACCCTCACGAATGCTTGAAAACTGTCAAGAAAATCATAGGTTCGTTCCTCAGCTCTTAAGTTCTAAAGTTGCACAATAAAGACGTTTTGAGGTTTATTTCCTACTTAAATTGGGACTGTCCTGCTATGACAGTCCCCAGCCCACCACAGGAGGTCCACCGTAGTGGGAATAATTCTGCCACAATGACTTGCATAGAACTAGTGAGTCGATTTAAGAATTTTATAACTCCTATTTCACAACACACCTTCAACCAACAACACTCAGAATCTGCAAGTTCACACTAATATCAACTTTGGGAATTCTACTCACCCGAATTCATTTCCGCAAAGTCACACGGGTTACTTAAAATCATAGTTATCTATTCATGTGATCAAATACATAATTAGATTATCCAATTGTTATCATATTTTCCTAGACCGAATGCCTAGAACCTAAAAGTCAAATTACCAAAATTTTGAAAAGATCCATAAGTCTAAACATTTAGGATTACACCCTAAACTAATGAACTCACAACTAATTAGAAAGTTCAAGTCTGAAATATGGACAAAGACAGAAAAACAACTCATGGCAACCTGAAAGAACTTTCTCACCCTTGAATTCGATCAGCAATCTCTCATCTTGTAAATAGATATGTCAATAGCTCCATGGAGATGTCATGTACTCAACAAAGAAAGAGAAAGTGCAGTATCAGTACACAACCACACTATACTAGTAGGATCACACGATTATCCCACTAAGTGCAACACATGAGTCAATACAACATAATAATAACATGAATACCCCGAACATATATAATATCATCATCATTTACAACAATATACAAATTTCACATTTCTCAAGATACACATACATGTCAAGTCAATGGCCCTCTCATGGAAACCAAACCCATTATATTATAATACTGATACATGGTACCCGATCCAATGTTAATGTCAGAACGTGACACTTGATCCCTTATTTATGTCGGAACATGGCAACCGATCCAAGTTAGTGTTTTAGAATGCAATAACCGATCCATTCAAAACCCACAATCAAATCCCAAGTATATTCTCAAGATCATACAATTAAGTCATGATTCAAGTAATCATCATTCATCTTTCTCATTTACAACAAGTTTGATCGATAATGCAACATTCACATAAATACACGTATTACAATGAAGAAAGAATAAACATATATCTAATGATGAAACCAAAACCATCACCTACCTCGAACAAAGCTTCAATCCCCTAAGAAATTTGATTCTTCCCTCTGATTTGTTCTGTTTTTTCATGGTCTACAAACGACCAATATAACATGGGAATCAATAAACAATAACTAATTACCCGAATTACTCCCAATTCTATCAATCCTAGATCATAACCATGATCCACATACCCAGATTAGGACTTTCTTCACCATAATTTCTACATCAAAATCTTTCCTATTGATAATTACCCATTAGATTATGTTCTACAAATCGAAAAAAATAGTTTTGGGGAGTGAAAATCTTACCTTTAAACTCTAGAATGGTGGAAAATGTTAAGAAAAGACATGGATTCGTTCCTTAGCTCACAAGTTTGAAAAATGCAGATTAAAGACGTTTTGGGTTTATTTCCTACTTAAATCGCAACTGTCCCTCTATGGTGGCTCCTTGCCCACCATAGTGGCCTCGTCTCGGCGAGAATAATTGTTCCACAATGGCTTGCATAGAACCAATGAGTCTATTTAAGAATTTTAAAATCCAAATTCACAACACACCTTCAACCAATGACACTCAACAACTACTCGTTCATGCTAAAATCAATTTCTTAAGTTCTATTGGCCTGAATTCAATTTTGTAAAGTTATACGGTTCCTTAACGTTTTAGATATCTACTCATGCGCTCAAATACATAATTAGATCACCAATCATTACAATATTTCCCTAGAATTTAATGACTCTAATTTCGTCAAAATCTGCACTAGGTTGGAAATTTCCAAGTTACTATAAAAAAGTAATTTTGACCCAAAAGTTTTCCCGATCAGCTTTTATATAATGACTGACCAAGTCGTTACGAAACCCAAATTTATTAAACTGGTAGAATCCTTATCCGATATCAGGATCTCTGGATGTTGACTAAGGTCAACACTTTCATTTCATTAGCCTAAAACGGGTAAAACTCATACCAAACTCTCCCAACCACATTGAAAAATGTTCCACCCATCCAACCACCACACAAAAAGGTATACGGAATCTACAAAAAGCAAAAAAATAATAAAATCATGAAAAAATAGATAAATGATCTGAAGGATCATTACAACGGTTACATATATATTAATTGATTAATGATTATTTAACATATATATAAGAAATAAATTATCATTAAGAATAATCAATGAGTAAAACTATATTTATAATATGGCCTATCCCGAACACACTATAAATATAGGTGATATACATGGTTTTTTCATCAAAAAAAACGAACATCACAACATTGTTTTCATCGATAGAAGAAGATCTTTTACTTGTCAAAGCGATAACAAGAACTTTTGGTTTGGTTCCTTAATAAAATCTACTATCATAACAGGTACAGTTGATGTATTTCATTTTTTCGATCATATTAAAGCCTAAATTTTCTATTTATTTTCTAGTTTGTTATTATAATTTTTATTTTTAGATTTTTTTACTCATATAAGATCTTCATCTTCAAATTAAGATGTCTGAAAAGACCATTTTTTAATCATCCAAAATTTAAAAAGACAAAATATTTCATTAATGTTTATTTAAAGAGAGAGTTTGAAAGGGTAGTAAAGACCCTCTTCATAGCTTAGGTGAAATGAAGTAACCCAACTTGATGGGTTTTCTAGGTTGAATTGTAGCAATATATAAAATGTTGAATGTTTTGACTTTGTGCAAATTTTACATAGTTTGATATATTTAACCATGTTCCCAATCTAGCTAGAAAAAATAATTTTGTGGAAGAAACTATGTTTTAACACCTATATGGTAATAAATAAATATTATAATTGTTTCCTTATTCTCCTTTTAGAATGGTTGGAAGGGGAAAGACACGAACTCGAAGAAGTACAATTGGGAGTGGTACTAACAATCAAGAAATAAGACAACGTAGAAGACTTCATCGACTAAGGACAATAACTAGTGACAATTTTGATGTTGATTCTGAAATAATCAGAAATGTTGTTCCAAGATCTATCAACAATCCCTTAAGGGATCAAAGAGCTTGGATGAGGGAAGGCAGAAGAAAATATGAGGAATTTAAACGTATCAAAATGGACCTATCTTCTTCCATACCAGAATATATTCATTTATTTAAGACAAAACAAGAAGAGTTGAGTTCCCATTTTATATGGGTATTGGATCTAGAAGCTTTATTCATATTTATTTTTTCTCCCACAGATCATTGGATGATTCTAATGATTAGCATTTATACCTCTCTTGGTCCAAATAAAGATTTTTTGACGTATATGTATAAACTTAAAATCAAGCGGAAGCAAAAAAATGATTCTCGAAGCTAAACTAAAGAGACATTGGCTTCTAAGGACCTGTCCTAGGTCTATTTTTATCAATCTTCTTCTATAGACAATCTATCTAAGATTTTGGATGATAGTGTAATAAATCCTCATCACCTAAGTAATGAGAAAGATAATATGTAATGTAGACTAGTGATCATATAACTTGTGATATTTTAATTTTTTTATTAAAATGTGTTCTTTGTTTATGTGTTTAATTTTTGTGATATTTAAATAAAATTAATAATATGGATTACGACTTAATTAAAAACCTTTAATACAACACATACTAAGAAATAACTTGAATTTTTGAGTAGTCCATTAATCTGCAAATAAACATAGAAAACATTAAGACCCTCAATTCTACATTAAAAGTATAGTCAGTATGAAATTTAATTTTCCTGGGTGTGTATCTCACATGTTTTCACAAAACTAAAACTCGAGTCATGATAACACCTACTATAATGGACTAGTAGGTCAACCAAAACGCCTAGTAATAGGAATACATGGTAGATACAACAAATAATCTGAAATAAAACATAAAATATTAAGTGAAACAGTTGAAGATAAGACCATAAACACTATACATACATATCAAATTAGATCCCACCCTAACCCTTGTAGTCACATGTACAAACCTACTATAAAAGAGCACCAGTTCCAAATGTTCACAAAAAATATACAGGCTGGTCTCAAAAGGCAAAACACTAGCAAAAACTAAACAGGAGGAGTTAGGCATGATCCAGAATGCCATAATATAACCTTTTCTCTAAAGGTCCCAGCTATGAGCTCGATATCAATGCGGGAAATTAGTACTCAGACTAGCATTAGTAAAGCAGATTGACATTCAGTATGATTACCAAAACAACAGGTAGTTAATAGGATTTATAGGCCAACTAAGCTTTGGAAGTAAAAGAAATAATTAAATGTGGAAAATGAAGTGACTAAAATCCATTGAATGAAAATAATAACAAAAATCCTAACTAACAAGAAAACTATCTATTGAAAGAACGAACAATGAAGTAAATAACTATCTAAAACCTAGCTCGACTCCATAAGCCAAAAAGGTAGTTTCTCTTTCAATTAAATGTAAAATAACCCAAACAAAACCCTATAATCCAAATGGATATAAAAAAGATCTATAGAATAACTAAATGAATTTGAGAACACATCTAGAACTATCACTACATCTAATGACTTTGACAGCAGTAAAAACAGCCCAAGAACCGTAAATAGAACCTCCTAGTCAGGACTCAAACCTAACTAGGAAGGGTGTGTCTGGACTAGAAATGAGGGTAAAACATGACTCAGCGCCTCAAACCACGACTCTATATACGCTTATGCCATGAACCCAGATAAATAGGAGGTAAGCCAATGGTCTGGACTAGAAATAAGGGTAAAATATGAGTGAGGGCCTCAAACCATGACTCTATATATGCTTAGGCCATGAACCCATATAAATAGGAGGTAAGCCTTAAACCCATTATATCAAGACACACATGGACCTTAAACTGTGAAAAAGTACTCTAAAATCCCTAATTTTCCTTTGCTAACCTACAACAGACCTAAGCCACAACGTGGAACCTCCTTTAGAATTGATAGACCCACACTACCTCTAAGAATTGATACGGAATAGTTGGATAAATACTAAGTAAACCCAAAAACATGCTCGAGTTTATCACAAGAGTAAATTATGTATGAACATGTCATAAGAGCTGAATAATCTACAAGGAGCTAAGCAATCAAAAGTGACATTAGAGCAATTCTAAGGTATAATCACTAGAAATCGAGCCTAGGGAATATCAGCATGAACCTAGTCTAAGGCTATTAAAAACTTATTTAAGAATTTTAAAAAATCAACTACAAATATACAACCACAAGGCAAGGCATGATCACTTACAAGAATCTTGATCACTTACAAGAATCTATGGAACCTAAAAATATGACTAATTAATGATTTCAAAAAAAATGCTATAATCGACTATAACCCCACCCCAATTAGATAGTCGACATGAATTTACAATCATAAGCTAAATTAATGAGTGGGAATTCATAGCCTACATCATTGAAAACTATGTGTTCTCCAAAATCATGAGTTTCCCCTTTTGAATATCCTTCAATCGATGCCACACTATCAAAACAAAATCAAAATATTAGAATGAATGTTTTGACACAAAATATCCAACAATTGGGGATGGACCCAAAATTAAAAAAAAAGGTGGAAATTTGGAACCTGTACTGTGAATCCCAAAATTTTATTATTCAAAAGGTTGAATTCAACTCACTGAGATTGTATCACAAAATGGGACAACATTAATTGTTGAAACGAATCAAACTACAACATGCAACAGTTCGCAAAGTAAAACACCATCAAGGAACTAGATAGTCAAATTCAGGACAAAATTTACACCCACTCAATGTCCCTATGCAAATCCGTGAGCACTCCAATTTGACGACTTGCTAATTTTGAACCCACAACACTTCAAATCACCTAATATTGAGGTGTAAATATCATTAAAACTGACTTTGAACCTTGCAAATAGAATTTGATCATGCCTAGATCTAGGCCTGCAAATGCGAATGTTTAACCTCCATAACTTTCACAAATGCAGCCTAAGGACCGTGATTGCCAACACTAAACCCACAACCTCCGTGAACGTATAAATCAGGTCCACTGGTCACTGGGATGTGGTTTATAACCCATTTAACGTGAAGAAAAAAGTGGCTCTACCATGTTGTAACACTCTGTGTTAAAAGAATAATCCAAATTGCAGTTTTCCAAATATTGAAGGAGAAACCACATCAGACCCCTACGATTGGTGGATGGAACCACGGACCATAGATGAGGTATGTGTTTGTCCTGCTTGGCCATAGTCTGAGGGCCAAGACCTAAGTCCAAACCTACAGACCGTACATCAGACCACGGTTCGTGGTTGGGGTTTGTGGTTCGAGGCTCGAAATCTTAGTCTATGATGACAAAATGACGGTCCATCAGAACAGACCATAGGTCAAGCCACAGTCCGTCGACTGGGGTCAGTCGGTGGTCAGGTGATAGTTATTTTTTGGATTAGTTAAGTCCCTTCCTAATTAACTAATTCTTATACTATGTTGTTTTACCTATGTTTAGAACGTCTATATAAGCCCTTTTACCCATAAATTCACCCTATTTAATTCATTCTTTCAAATTCCAATAAGAAAAAACAAATCTCCTCCCAAATATTCTCTTACAAATCTCCTCCAAAATATTCTCTCTCTAGAATCTTAAAGAAGAGGGATTCAACTAGGGTTTCAAGCTAAGGTCTCGATTCCTCTATTGAAATAAGCAGTTGGACTTGAGGAATGGTATTCTTAATCCATGAATTTTTTTCACTCATGGAGTTTTCAAATTTCTCTATTTGAAAAGGTAGAATTCCCCAAATTAGGTAGAGCTTTATTCAATAACCATGGTTCTTTTGATTATTGATCTTAGTGATTGAATAAAGTAAACAAGGGCCTCGAACCCAAGATAACAAGAATACATGAACCTTGAAACCTTGAAAGTTACTCCAAAATCCCTAATTTTCCTTCACCAACTCACAATTGATCTAAGACATAATGCGGAACCACCTATAGAAACGTTAGGGATTGACTCCTATTCTAACTCCAAGATTCAATACCATATAATTTGATAAAGCCCGAATAAGTTGACGAACACACCCGATTCGATTAAAACGGTAAATTATGGATAAATGGTTCATAAGAGTAGAAGTGTCGCCTAGCTAAGGATGTAACTATCGGATCCATGTATTCTATAATAGTCTAGAATAGCTGAGCAATCGAAAGTGATGTACGGGCAATTCTAGGATCTGCCAGCTCTAAAACTCGATTATAAGGATATAGTAGCATAAACCTAGTCTAAGACTTATAAAAAGCTATAACATCAGAAATCAACTACAGTTAGACAACCACAAGGTTAGGCATGATCACTTACAAGAATACCTCAAAATCTAAAAATATGACCTAAATAATGATTTCAAAAGAATTGGCATGATCAATTAAAACTGAACCCTAATTCCAGTAAGTCAACATGAAATTTACATTTGTAAGCTAAATCTAAAGATCCGAAAGTCCTAGCCTTCCTCAATGAAGAGTGTGCACTCTAAAATCATGATTCTAGATATTTTCCCATTTAAATTGGCTATTATTGCTATCACACTATCAAAAACACAATCATAATATCAAAATGAATGTTTCGGTAGAAAATACACAACAATTAGAGATGGATCCGAAATCAATAAAAAAAATATTAATGTTGAACCCCGTGGTGTGATTCCCAAATTGACTCTATCATAAGGTCCATTTAACTCACTGAGCTTGTGTCCGAAAATGAAATAAAATTGAATGTCGAAAGGAATTAAACAACTAAATGCAACAATTCACCAAGTAGAACACCATTTATGAACTAGGCATTTCAATTTGATACAAAATATACATCCATTCGATGGCCCTTACAAATCCATGAACACCCCAATACGAAGATCCACTAATTTTATACCCCAACACTTGAACTGACCAAAAATGGAGGAGTGAAGCTCTCTAAAATTAACTTTGAACCTTACAAATAGAACTTGATCACATCTGGTCTATGTCTAAGAGACTACACAAAAAATACCTTTGCAAATGTAGAGCAGGATTACGAATGTAAAGGTTCAACCTCTCTAACCTTTGTAAATGCAGCCTAGGACCCGCAATTGCGAAGACTAAACCCTCAATCCTCCGTAAATGCAGAGACCAAGTCAACTAGTCAAAGTGGATGTATCATGTAATCCAGGAATGTGAAGAGTGAAAGTGGGTGCACGAATTGATGCACAGGAGATGGTTTTGTGCAACTTGAAAATCCAGAATGGGGTTCTCGAAAATCCTTTAGCACATCTTGCACACAAATGAGAAAGGCGACCTTACCAAATTTAGACTTTCAAACTAAACAGAGATGTCAAAACTTCAAACAAATTTTGTCTCAAAAAAAAGTGACACCACTGCTAAAAATCATCTAAAGGAAAATCTCATAAGAAGCATAAAAATGATCCCTAAAGCCTAGGGATCCACACCAAAGGTCCTTATAGACCAAAATTGATATTCACAGCAAAATCAATAGTCAGAACTACATTCTGAGACCGTCTTCCTGAACTTTGACTAAGGTCAACTATTCAAGTTTTAAAAGTTCCTAGACAAGAAAACTTATCCAAACAAATGATCAAGTGACCAAGTTGTTAGTTCCAGTAAGTCCGAAATTACTTGGGGTTGTTATAAGAACACTATAAATAATGAAAAGAAAGCAATAAGAATAAAATAACCTAGAGGGTCATTACAACATCCACTCGTAAAAGTGACTTTCATATAAAAAAATTAAGAGTCAAGATGTACATGAAGGATCAAACAAGCAAAGAAAGTACTCTCTTATCTTGTGCTCACTCTCCTAGGTAGCCTCCCCAACTACAAGATACCTCCAATGGACCTTAACCACATGAATGTATCTTGAGTTCAACAACTGAATATATCTTACTAGAATAGCAACTTGCTCCTCTACGAAGTTCAAATCATCATACAACTTAATTCAATCAAACCGTAGCATATGGGACTCTTCATGAACATACCAACAAAGCATAGAAGAATGGAAAACCGAATAATAGCTCGAAATGTAAAAGGTATGCCAAAATCATAAGAGAGATCACCAATAATCCACAAAAACTTATAAAAGCTTATATAAGTTGGACTAAGCTTGACCCACCTCCTAAACCGCATTACGTCATTCATAGGGACACTCTAAGGAATACCTGATCACCAACTCCAAATCTCAAAGTCCAACATCTATGGTGAGTATAACTCGTGCACGTGCGCTGAGCTGACCTAAGCCTAATCTGAATAACCCACACATAATTTGAGTTATCTTGAAGAAAATCAGTACCATGCAACCTACGCTTAAAAGGCTCAAACCGAACAATTGGATAGTAACAACTCTTACAAAATAAGGCATTAAAACGCCATTTAAATACTCAAGTAATACCTATTATTGTCAATAAACACCACCAAAGCCAAGAATCAATCTCAGTAACCTCCAAAGTCCAATAAAATGACCCAAATAAGATACTCCAAATGTGAAGACTATGCTCTGGTTCCCCATAAATATGTAGGTGGAAAGTTGTGCTAAGATCAATAGAAGTACCTAAATCTTCTTCAAAGACCCTCCAAAAGGGAGACGTGAACTAAGAACCCATATCTGAAAGAATAGATAAGAAACCCTTTTAAGACAAGCTACCTTCCATATGTAGGTATGACTAAACAAAAGGACACATTCATTATATATAGTGCCATAAGTTTACCCTCACCTCCAAATATCTACGATTTTGATATCAAAATGGGTGACAGGTGCTTGGAACTACATCACAAAAGTAGATTTTGAGTGTAATATAAGTATCGAATGAAAAGTTACTGTACGGGCATCATAGGTCGACTGAGATTCAAAAGTAAAAGCAATAATGAAAAGTGGAAACGAAAGCAACTAAAAGACATGTAAAGAATATAGTAACAAAAATCCTAACTAAGAAGCAGAATAGCAATAAAAAGAAAAAAAAGAAGTAAATAGCTATCTAAAACCTAATTTGATCCCCAAAGCCGATAAGGCAAAATCATGGCCAAATTAAAGTAAAATAACTCAAATAGGCCCCATAATCCCGATGGATACACAGAAGATCTAACGAACTAATAGAAAAACAGGAGAACACATCTAGAATTATCATGACCTTCCATAGACCGGAAACACAAAAAATGCAAACCAAGAACCCAAAATAGAACTACCTAGTCAAAACTCAAACTCGACTAAAATGGGTATGTTGAGACACAAATATATTCTAAAATATGAGTCAGGGCCTTAATCTGTGACAAACGATATATGCCCATGCCTCTTACCCAACTAAGAAGTAAGTACGCAGGGGACTCAAACTCACGATAACAAAAAAAACACAAACTTTGAATTGTGGGAAAGAACTCCAAAATCCTTGTTATCCATTGCTAGGTCATAAATAATCTAAACAACATCTCCTAACCAGCTCCAGAATCCCAAAGGACCCACTCCAGCTCCAACTCTAACACTAGATACTAAATATTGGACAAAGCCTAAATTGACCCATAAACTGACTGAGTCGATCACAAGTGTAATTTATGAATATACAGTTCATAAGAGTTAATTTTTCACCTAGATAAAGAGCACACTATAAGAACAAAGTCTTCTACACCAGTCTACAAGAAGAGAAGCAGACTGTAGTGATGTCGTATCAATTCTAAGGTATGTTAGCTCCAAGATATGAGTGTAAGGCACCAGTAGCCTAAATCTACACTAAACCCAATAACAAGCTATTCAAGATCACAAAATTTACTAGAATTAGACATCCACAAGGTAAGGCATGATCATGTATAGGACTAATCATGCACGAGTCCTTGGAACTAGGAAAATATGCCTAAAGAATGATTTCTAAAAAATAGTCATGATAAACTAAAAGCAAACCCCAATTTCATAAATTCAATATAAATTGACAATAGTAAGCTCTATCTATGGACCGGGAAGCCGAAGCCTACCTTAATGCAAACTGCACGCGCTCTAAAATCATGATTTTTTAGCTTTTCTATTACAAGTGTCCTATGATTACTACAATGCTTGAAAAATACAATTAAGACATCAATATGAACAATTTGACGCCAGAAATACAATGATTAGAGAGATATCCAAAATTTAGTCAAATAATGGAACATGTGACCCACTTTGAGAATCATAATTTGACTGTGTAAAAAGGTCTAACTTTAAAAGTTGATCTTTTGTCCAAAACAAGACATCATTCAATACATGAAACAAAGCAAAAAAAAATATGTAACAAATCAAAAAGAAAAACACCATTAAAGAACTAGGAAGTTCCTTTTGGGATGAAACTTACCTCCAATCGATCTCGCTAAGAAATCCTTAAACTCTCCTATATGAAACTCCACTAATTCCTTAGCCATGGATCTTAAAATTATACAAAATAGAGGCTTAAAACTATGTAAAATTAACTTTGAACCTTAGAAATAGAAGTTTATCGTGTTTGGTCTTAATTTAAAAGCAATATGTTCATTAATTACATATGTAAGCTTGTAAACTTCCTTGTCTCACCTATTGATGCATCAATTTTTTTTTGGCTTGATATTAACTCGTATTGTGACTATCTTCAGAGCGCAAGTTTATTGAACTGAATGGGGCCGATTGACAGAGTCAATCTTGAAATTCCTTTTGTGGATCCCACAATGTCTTTTTGACTCATATTTAGTGCCTCCTTAAAGTATTGTGAATTTGGGTATCAAAAATGCATATTATCATCATGGTAATTTATTTTTGATGTGATAGCAATCAAATGAGTTTTAGAAGGTTAAAGCTTAGTAGTAGTAGATTTTGGAGCAGGTGCAATCGACATCGAGGCATGCTATAACTTACCAATCTTAGATTGAGCTTGTATTTGTATTTTTACTTGTATTTAGCTAGTTTTTTAATGTTTCTTAGCATGTATCATATTTATTTGATATAAATCTTGTCTTAACCAACTTAGGGGTGATTTCGAGGGAACTAAGCATGTTTATCTTATTTTTCTACTGTATCATGCAATGGAGTAGCTCTATGCTTTTGTGTATGGTTAATTGTGACTTATTCTTGGCCTTAGCCTAGGAATGCGCTTGTAGATGGTTTTAACTTCTTGAAGGCAGGTGTAGCAGACTTGGGTCTTCTAGCATGAATACTTAGATCAATAACAACCCTCCTCTTATTGAATTTATCTATGACATCCCAATAATATGGCCCTAACGTGTTTCAATTGTGATTTTAGGCCTTTTTGGTTACATTGGATCAGGACATTGATTTCTAGCTAGAGTGGGTCTCTTGTGATTCACAAAGAGGTCTAGTACTATGAAGTATTCCTACATTATGAATAATATGTGATTATGGAATTATTTAAAGTGTACTAGCCATAGTTTAAGATCCTTACACACTTCTACTAGTCGTTGTTTTAGGACTGTGCATACTTTTTCTAGCTGTGATTCGATGTTCGAGCACACTTATACTAGCCACCTTTTGAGTCTGAGCACACAATTATTATTTGAATTGTACTATTGATATCTTGGTTCTATTTGGTTCTTTAGGGGTGTATGTATTCATCGTGGTTCAAGATTGTGGTCATTTGAACTCCAGATTATACTTAGTCATAGAAAGGGATATCATTATCTCATTTGTGTACTCATTGGGCTTATTGAGTCCATCTGGGTTGTCTACCTTTCAATTTTGTACATGTGTGCATTCTGGGATTATAGGGTCCAGATAAGTATTAGATACCTACTTTACTTTACCTCTCCATTCCTTCTAGATTATTGAGTTGTACGGTTAGACTTATTGTTATTATTCCATTTGTATGACCTTTACCTACCATATATTTCTTGGCTTATATATTTTCTTTCCAAAGTCAATTGACCTATGATTCCTAGTGGTACATGTTGTTTGGTACTCATGCAACACTTTGCATCTATTTTTTCTACTGCAGATCCGAGTGTTAGCAGACAACATTGATTGATGTGCAGCAACGAAGGAAAAACATAATATTTTTTGAAAGATATCGCACCAGTAATTCTCCTATAATGACATATATGAGGGTAAAATGTTTTGGTTGAGAAATACAGGAAGAGTGAGGAGTGTTTCAATGGGCAAGAAAAAATAATTAGGGAAAGAATCAATCTACATTTGTAAGATTTATAATAATTAGGATTTGAGAAATTTATAGGAAGAGTGTTAAGTGCTTCAGAGGGTTAGAAAATTTATTTGGAGAAAGAATCAATTTATTTATGAGATTCATATTAAACGAGGTGGAGAATAAGGATACATTTGTTTTGTTATTTGAAAGGAGATGAAATTAATGTTAACATTATATCTTGAAGAGCTAAGGAACAGACGCAGGGTTTTCTTAACAGTGTTTCACCATTCTTGACGCTAAAGGTAATATTTTTAACTCCCAAATATATTTTTTGATCCGTAGAACATCATCTAATGGGTAATTAACGATGGAGAATGGTTTTGATCTTTAAATTATTATGAAGAAAGCCCTAGTCTTGGTATGGGGATCATGGGGTATGATATAGGGCTGATAGAATTGTTAGTCATTCAGGTTATTAGTTATTGTTTTTTTAATTCTTGTATTATATTGATCGTTTGTAAACCAAGAACAAGCATAATGAATCTAGAAAGAGAATAATCAAGTTTCTTAGGGGATTCAAGCTTGCTCGAGGTAGGTGATGGTTGTGATTCTATGAATGTGTGATTTATGTTTGTTCTTGCTTCATTATGATACATATATGTATGCGAATGTTTCATTATTGATCACACTAATTATAAATGAGATAGATATATGGTGAATGATATGAACTATGACTTGATTATATGATCTTGAGAGTATACTTGTGATTGTGATTGTGTCTTGTTGAATTTATCTAGTGTTGCGTTCCGACACACTAACTTGGATCGGTTACCATCTTCCGGCATAAATATGGGATCGGTTGCCACTTTCTGGCATAAATATTTGATCGAGTACCACATTAGGGTATGCTACCAATTCGGGTTTTGGTTCCATGAGAGGACCAATGATTTGTTATAATGGTGTATTTTGGATATGTTAAATTGTGTAATTTTCATAAATTTTGATGATATTGTATATGTTCAGTACGCGTGTGATTGTTATCTTGTATTAACTTATGTATATCGCACTTAGGGGCTGTCCGTGTGATCCTACCAGTACAATATTTTCACGTACAAATACTGCACTTGCTCTTTCTTTGTTGAGTATAGGATATGTTCAGGCGGCTATTGACATACCTCATTTAGAAGTTCAGTGATCATCTATCAAATTCAAGGGTAAGCTAATTCTTCTGGCCTTTTATGAGATTTTCTTTTTTCTATGTCCACATTTCAGACTTAGAATTTTATATTAGTTATTAGGCCATAAGAGTGGGATTGTGACCCTTCTTGTTAGTCTTACGGATCTTGTTAGAAGTTTTGGTACATTGAATTTCAGGTTCTAGGCGTATTATTTCTGCATTGTTTTGTTTTTGGATTTTCTGGAAGTTTATGAGAACTTCAGTGTTAGCTACTTAACTTGCTTTTGTAATTTAAATGATTTAGTATTTGGATAAATTTGGTTAGTTAATTAATATAAATGGATCTCCCGCCAGAGGATTAGTGCGGGTGTAAATCACAAAGGTGTGGGCTATGACAAACATAGTATCATAGCCTAGATTCGTTGATCTTGATGTACCGAAGCAAGTCTTGTAGAGTGTTGTGAAATGGTGTAAATATGTATGTACTTTTCTTCGAGAGGCTATAGGACTTTAGGAATTCCCCCAGTTTTATCTTGTATCCTTTGATATATAAGTTGATTCTAATTGGTATTTGTCGATTCGAATTAGTATCTGACCTCTTTCACTCTTCTGTCCTAACAAGGTTAACACTATATTCATCGCGTTTCCATCCTATAGCTCCCATCAATGCTCCATCTAAGGAATCTACAGCGAGAGGTTGCGGTCGAGGAAGAGGTAGAGGAAAAGCTAAGGGTAGATCCTGAGGAAGATTGGCCCCTACTAGAAATGGGGTATTGCTCTAAAGTTCTCCCCAGAACGAGGTCCCTCTCGTACATTATGAAAAGATAGAGGAGAATTTTGAGGTTGAATATATTAAGGAGGTCGGAAGAGAAGAAGAGGTACAGGCTCATACAACATGCACTCTTCCATCGACCCATTGTTAGCTTAACAGATCATGTCATTCCTGAAAGATCTAGTTTGTCCTAGATTTCTACCTTCTGTTCAAGAAACTCAAGCTCCCGACAATTCTCTTATTGCTATCACTGTCCTGAAGGTGGGTGGAATTGGAGGTAATGATACTTTTTTTTCCTTTGTTGGGTCTTGTTATGACTGGTAATGAACATGACATGTTTACAAAGTTGTTGAAGTTGAAAACTGCCTATATTCCTTGGTTATGAGAGTGGAGACACATATGAGTTCATCCTACATTGTTATAAGAGGCTTCATAAGATGGGCATTGTGCATCAGCAAAGGGTTGAGTTCGTGACTTTTCAGCTTGAAGGAAAGGCTAAGTAGTAGTGGAGATCTTATATGGAATACAAATTTTCAGTTTTACCTCCACTTAATTGGACCCGAATTCATGCTCTATTTTTGGTGAAATATGTGATTAGGACTTTGAGGGATGGTAAGAATGATAAGTTCATGGCTTTGGAGGAAGATGGTATGATTGTGGATGCTTATGAGGCTAAGTTCCATGTTTTTTCTAGATATTCTACTCAATTGGTGACTCTTGAGGATGAGAGATCTGTTTATTTATTAAGGGACTAAATTATGCGCTGCAGGTATTATATGTTCGTATAACCTCTGCAGAAGGAGATTTAATAAGGTAACAAGCTTTGTTTAGAAAGTAGAAGAGGTAAGGCGAGACAGTCAGGTTAAGGTGTTGGCAAAAAGGGCTAAAAACTCGGATAACTTTCAAGGTTTTTACTTTAAGTCCACCATGCCCTCCTCTACAATTAACTACTTGGGAACTCTACCTCATAATTTAATTTAGGATAGTCAGGGAGTCTCACCTCTAGCGGGTGGATCACCATCATTTTATCGTACCTGCTATGATTATGGAGAACCTGGGCATATACGAAGAGATTGTCCCAACCTATGTGTGTTGGATTTTGTGTAGAAAACAAACTAGAATAGTGGTACCCATATGAAATGGTGGTAATAGTCAAGAATATCCACAAGGTGGCGAGGAGAAAATCAAAGAGGCTATGGAGGTAGAGAAAGTGGTAACACAGGCAGGGTAACGTGAAACCAAGCAGGGATGTCATATGACATGAGGATATGGCTGAATGTTATGCCTTTCAAGGTAAAATTAAGGCCGAGGAGCCTAAGAAAGTGATCTGAAGTACTATTCTTATTAGTGACTGGATGGCTAATGTGTTATTTGATCCCTGTTCTACTTATTCTTATGTATCCATGCAATTTTCCTCAGAGTTTGATATGATTTGTGATATACTTGATGCCCCTATACACGTTTCTACCCTAGTTGGAATCTGTCACAGTCACCCTTGTCTATCGTCCTTGTCCTATTTTGTTTATGGGTTTTAAGACTTAGGCTGATTAAGTGATTGTGCATTTTATTGAATTTGATATACTATTAGGCATGACTATTATGTTGTGCTTAACTTTAATACTAAGTATGTAACTCTAGAAATTTAGGGAAGAGAAAAATTAGAGTAGCAAGGGGTGTAAAAGCGTAAGCACGCTAATATCATATCCTCAATTTGGGCTATAAAACTGGTAGAGAAGGGTTATTTGGATTATTTTGCTCATATCTGGGATGTTGAGGCTGAGTCTCCATTTATTGAGTCCATCCCGGTGGTGTCAAAATTTAGAGAAGTGTTTCTTACATATTTGCCAGGTATACCATTGGATAGGGATATAGATTTCTCCATTGATTTAGAGTCTGCTACTCGTCTCATTTCCATCCTTTCATATCGCATGGCCTCGATGGAATTAAGAGAGCTTAACGCTCAAATACAAGGGCTTAGTTTTAAAGGATTTATTCATCCTAGTGCTTTTACATGGGGTGCTCCAGTCTTGTTTGTTAAGAAAAAATGGTAGTATAAGAATGTGTTTCGCTTACCGGTAATTTTATAGGGTCACTATTCAAAACAAATACCCTTTGCCTCGAAAAATAGATATTTTTGATCAATTTTAAGGTGCATCAATTTTCTCCAAGATTGATCTAAATTCTAGCTACCATTAGTTGAAAATTAGGCTTGAGGATGTGCCATAGACGACGTTTAGAACCCGCTAGTTCTTGGTTTTGTTGTTGGGGTTGACTTATGCGCGTGACACTTTTATGAGTTTAATGAATGGAATGTTCAAGACATCTCTTGATTCACTCATAATAGCATTCATTAATGATATTTTGGTCTATTCCAAAAGTGAGAAACAACATGTCGACCATCTTTGTATTGTTCTGGGTGTTCTTGGAAAACAAATGTTGTATGCTAAATTATGTAAGTGTGTGTTTTGGTTGACTCCTATTGCATTTTTGGGAAATGTAGTTTCAAAAGAAAGTGTAATGTTATATCTTCAAAAGACTGAGGCAGTTAAGAATCGGGTTCGGCCTAGCTTTGTGACAGAAGTTAGGAGTTTTGTGGGGATCGGTAGCACCTATCGTCGATTTGTGAAGAGTTTTACTTCTATTTCCACTCAACAAATCTAACCAAAAAAAGAGATACCATTTGAATGGACTGAAAAATGTGAGGAGAGCTTCCAAAAGCTAAACACTCTTTCGCCCACCGCCCTCATTCTAACATTACCGATTGAAGGTAAGGATTTTATTGTTTATTGTGGGGCTTCACATTCTGGTTTGGATGTTGTATTGATGTTGAGTTGTGTTGAAGGAATTATCCAACAGAGGATTTAGATTTAGTAGCGGTAGTGTTTGATCTTAAGGTCAGACGGTTTTACCTCTATGGTGTTAAGTGTGAAGTGTTTGCTGATTATCGTAGTTTGCAGCATGTTCCATCAAAAGGATCTGAATTTGAGATAGCAAAGGTGGGTGGAGTTACTTAAAGATTATGATGTCACCATTCAATAAAATCCTGCTAAGGCTAATGTAGTGGCACATGCTTTGAGTCAAAAAGTTATAAGTATGGGTAGTGTAGCTTGCTTGAGTTTAACCAACCGACCTTTGACTAAGTAAATTAAGACCTTGTAGTCAAAATTCTTGTAATTGGGCATCTTCATAAAAGTTCAGGTGTTAGCGAGCACTGAAGTGTGGTCCATGATTATGGAAGAGATCAAGGCCAAACAATTTGAGCTTGAAAATTTGAAGGAACTAAAGAAGAGGACTGCATTTGGTAAGGCACGAGAGACCACTCTTTATGCGGAAGATGTGCTCCATTTTAAAAGAAGAATTTTTGTTCCTCAAGTTTATGACGCAATTGAGAATTTGTTGATCAAATCCCATGGTTCGTGATATTTCATTCATCTAAGTATAACCAAGATGTACTGAGATTTGAAGCAAATTTATTGGTGTCCGGGCATGATTAAGGATATAGCAGAGTTTGTGGTTAAGTGTCAAAATTATTAACAAGTGAAGAATGAACATAAAAGGTCTGCAGTTTGCTTCAAAGAATGCAAACTCCAAAATGGAAGTGGGAAAAGATATCCATGGATTTTATGGTTGATCTTCCCCAATACTTTGGGGAAGTTTGATTCTATTTGGCGAGTGGTTGATAGATTGACTAAGTCAGCCCATATTATTACTGTAAGAATAGATTATAATGCTTAACAATTCGATGAGGTTATGTGAAAGAGATAGTAAGGTTGCATGGGGTTCCTCTTTCTATCAACTTATATGGTGGTACACAGTTTACCTCCAAGTTTTGGATGAAAGTACATGACGAATTGGGAACACAACTCCCTTCTAGTACCGCTTTCAATCCATAGATAGACGGGCAATTGGAGAGGACTATTCAATTGTTGGAAGACATGTTGAGGGCAATGTGATTGATTTTGGATTACATTTGCATAAGTTCTTACCTTTGTGTGAGTTCTCTTACAATAACAACTATCACTCTAGAATTGATATGGCACCGTTTGAAGCATTATATGGAAGGGGATACAGATCACCCATACGATGGTTTGAGGCTGGAGATGTGAAACCTTTGAGGGTTGATTTAGCGAAGGATGCTCAAGATAAGGTGAGGAGTATTCAAGCTAAGCTTTTAGCAGTCCAGTTTAGACAGAAGAAATACGTGGATCGTTACTATGACGTCTATGTCCAATCTACGAGAAGCTATTGGTCATTCTGGTAATACTTTATTGTTTCTTGTTTTTTGTTTCTTATTATGTGTTGATTGTTGTACCAATATCTGAACTCTATTTACTTAACTCTTTCTGAGATGGCTAGGCTGAGATTGATTGTAGGTGGGAAAGATCCTCCTACACCTTGGAGACCCTGCTAGAGGAAGAGTGGGAGGTCGACCCAGAAGTCGAGAATGGCACCAAAACCATATAGAGGTAGAGCATGTACATCGTCAACAGGAGGGTGTAGGGCCATTCCAGCCTCCACTATGATTTATTGTCATGCCAGTGCTTTGGGATACTTTTGCTCGGATATTCAACTTCATTAATGTCATGTTTAAGGCGGGTACAACTTTTAGCTTTTCTGTTGGATCTCACATTAAAGATGGTGACTAATCTAAATCATGTAACCATAATCTATCCATGTTGAGACCACATTCAATAGACCTCAAGTTCTAATAAAAAATTCATTAGTCGCATAATGCAATCATCCACTTACTTTTGGTACCATATTCAACCCTATTATTATACCCACTTCATGAAATCCTAGATAACCAACTCTTTTAAGAATTTTCAACCTTCCAAGCATCTGTTCCGGGCTAAAACATCATTACTTACATGAAAGGGACGTAACAAATACTCTCATCTAGATACTAAAAATCCTTATTTCTATTTTCTCACACTTAAAACCTTACAAGAAAAAAATATATTATGATCTTTATAATAAGGGTCATCTAAAATTACATCTAAACTAACACTAAGATGTTATCAACATCACTATAAATATTGAAGAAGGATCATTAGAATGACTTATAGAGAATAAATTATCGTAAGCACAATTTATTCTAGAAGTTTGATCTTACAATATGCATGACGTAGGGTTATATGAATAGATGAGCATACTGTAAAAAGAAAGTTCTATGTGAATAGATTTATGTAATGCAACACTTTGAAAGTTTAAGACGTGTTCTTGAGCTTAAAATAGGTTTCAAAAGGTTTTGACACTGTTTTAAGGTCATAAATAATTAATATAAGTCATTTAGGAATTTTTGAAATCAAAATGTCAAAGAACATCCATTACGTCCGTAAACTAGTGTAATAAGGTCTCAGTTGCCTTAGCCTGTTTGACTATGTTTTAGGAGTCAGAAAATGATGAAATTTGGTGGAAGGGTGTCTAACATGTATTATAGTTAGTTCGTAGTCAAAAAGTTCAGGTAAGACTCCCACAAGGACAAACCAAGGGCCTTTGAAGAGGAGCCTTGCGTTTGGGTTGAAGGCTACCTAAGGCGGTGCCCACAGATGGTTACAATAGATGGATTGTGGTCAGATCAATGGTGCATTGATTGACTCTGTCGATGGACACTTGGAATATTAGGCCAAGGCTGAGATTTTAAAAGCCTCTGAACTAAACGATGGACCAACAGAAAGGTTGGTCCCATGGTTTGTCGATTGACAAACGAGGTGTGGACGGGGAGTCGTCTGTGAGCATCTGTTTAGGATACTCGATTATAAGTTAATTGAGTTAATTAATTAGGGGTTAGTTAATTATTTAGGTGTTAAGGGAGGTATAATTAAGTTAATTAACAACCTATATGAAGACCCTAACCTAATTAAGCTAAACTAACTCTCATAATTCCCAAAACACAAATTCTCTTCCTTCTCTCTTCTTTCTCTCTCCTATGTTGAAGAACACCATAGAAATCAAGGTCAAGGTGGGTTCTAGCGATGCAATCACCAAAGTTTCTCCATAAATATTCATCAATCAACAAGGTATGGGATTTCTTTCACCTTTGCGATATCTTTCCCCAAAGGGTTCCTTCAAATGGATTTCAAAAGATGATTTTCATGTATGTCTCTTCCGATCTCGAAATTGATCTTTCAATTGGATTTGTTTATGATTTATTTTGATTTTATTGAATAGATATGATGAAATATGATCATATTACAATACTTATTAATGGATTGGTCTAGTTTATAGAAGATGATCTTTTCCCCTTAATCCTATATTGTGATCTTGAGTTGAATTGTGTAATGTTGGTTCAATTGACTTGGTTATTGGTTGAATTACTATCATATGATGTTATTGTATCAATTTATGAATATATTGAGATAAATTGTAATCCTACCAAGCTATTTATTGAGTAATTGATCTAGGTTGTGAAGTAGATTATCAATTTGACCTATGTCTCTAATCTTAAGCTATAAACTAGTGATGAATTATTGTGTAGTGTTTTCAATTGAATTCATTATTATGTTGGTTATCATTGTGTGATGACATTACACCCATTGTTGTTCTGAGTTTGAGGGTTGATGTTAAGACCTTGATGTTGGCTTACGAAGGAGACTTGGTATGGCTTATGATATCAACTCTTTACTGCCATTGTGGTTACTTGTGATTAAGTGATGATGTTGTATTGAAGTATACCTTATATTAAGATTTATAAGGTTGGTACAATTTTGAATTGAAATGTCTTGAATATGGTTTGTGGGGTGTTGGATAAGATGTAAAGGTTATAAGGATGGCGATAACTTACCAATGTGCCTTATTATGAATGACACTAACTTTACATGTATGAATTGTAATGAAAGGAAAGTATCATGGAATTCTTATTGAGCTATTATAATGATGATTATATAGGGTATAGACCCTATGACCTAAAGTAAACTATGATTATTAATAAAGACTTAATTACATTTCAAAATGGGACTCTAGCTTAGCATCAAGTGAACTAGAGTGAGGAGTGTCCCTTCCCACATAAGGAAGGTAGGATCACTAATGTACTCTTGATATTGGAGACTATAATGCATGTAGCATAAATAGTGTCCCAATTATATCTCGTAGTTCTTGAACTATGTTTCTCTCATAGGAATACTAGCTGGTGGATCCACGTAGTTGCTATCATATTATGGTACTACCTTGGCAAGTAGTCCACCTTCTTTTGGTGTAGGGTTTTATGACACCAGATTCCACATTAACTCATGTGGTCTATGTCGGTTAAAGCAATATGCTCCCAAAAAGGTAAAATGAAGTAATGAAGTAAAATTTAACTAGGATGACCTAAGGGGTTTAGCTTAGTCAAGGTAGGGGTATGGAACTCTACCTATACATTGCACTATTTATCTTTGAGGGAAGTCTTAGGAGGATTTTCTTATGTATGTATACGCTTATAAATGTAAATGATGATAATGTGATGATATTACATGTAAATGACATTATGTGATGTTGGTTACTATTATGAACATATATTTGGTCTCTATTGCTAAAGTATGATATTATGTACTTTTAATGATAAGTTATGTGCAGTTGGACATTGGTTATGGTTCTTGCTAAGTTTAATTGATTAAGTAAGGTGATGGGGATTTCCTTAGTTACTGTACAAGTGGACTTAATGAGGGTCATAAGTAATGGTCTTGCTTTGTTATAGTGTGATGAAATCTTATTCATGTTTGTAGTGTTATGACTTGATGATAGTGTTGTATTTGATTATGGGTTCAAGTATGTTAATATGCATGTGACTTGATCTGACTTAAGGTGGTTTGGTCTTGTATACTACATGGTATTGACTTGAGAAATATGCATTAACGACTTGTATTGATTCTTGAATGTGCATAAGGCTTTTCAAATGTAAAATAACATGTTTTAATGAAATGTCTCTTTTTATCATGATTTGACATTATATGTGCATATGGTCTCATACTTAGTACAGGTAATGTGTTAACCCCATTTTCTCCCTTTTTCCCAACATTTTAGGTTCCGGTCGTTGAAATAAGTCTTGGAATTTCTCAATCATCCAAGTTGGATAGGTCCTCACTTTCCGAGGGTAATGTCAATATCAAGCTTATGAATGTTGTTTTAGTTTTAAGACTTCTATGTTCATTCCTTTTCATTTGAGTACAAATTGTATAACATATATGTGGCCTTATTACATTGATGTATAAGATATTCCCAATTGATATACTCTTGTTTTAGATGGTTATGAGATGAGATATTGTCTTAAGACTGTGTTAAATATCTTATATATCTATGTGCAATAAAAGTAGAAGACTATTTAATCTTCTTATACGAAGGGTCTATGTATACTCAATATGAACAGATATTACGTGTATGCGATAGGTCTATGTAAACCACATGATAGCTATAAAAAAAGTTGTAAATTTTCCGCATTTTGAACTTATGAATGTAATAAGTAAACTAAGAGGCTAGTATTATTCCTCTCCGAGGATGACGACGCCAGTTACGTCTAGAGCGTGCTCCCTGGATGTTACATGTAATAAGGTTGATAGTAGTAAATTCATGGAATAATATAGAGGTCACTGATCTAAAAAAATTTGTGTCATGTTCTAAGAATTAAGCATCAAGGTGACATTGTTTGAACTTGATGCACATAGATCATGGGCATATTGCTAATATGTGATACATAAGCATAGTGTTATAATGATTCAAAATTTAGGAAAAGGCTAGAGTGGGAGTGGATTGATATTCCATTATTACTCTTATCTGAACGCATCAACATTTTATCTCCACCTTAGGCATGAAGACAACATTTTAAGTGTATGGAAATATTTCATATATATTAAATTTTTATATGCTTAATTTACTATAATAATTTGGAAAAAAATCAAGAAAATTATGACAAAAATTTTCTAGGACTTATCTCATAAATACTTCTCTTAGCTTCGCCCCTGCCTTAACAGTCACCATTTTATATATTCTACTCCTATTGACGTGTCCCATTGTTCTAACACTTAATAATTTGACAAGTTCTTCTTAGACCACTAACAGAACTCTTCTAAGTTAATAACTACATATATATATACACACACTAGATGAGTAAAGCCCGTGCTAAAGCACGGGCCCAACATTAAGATGAGCGAAATTTCATATTAATATCCAACATAAATAGTTTTGAAGTACATTCAAATGCAAAAAAAACTGATTTTAAGAAGCTTAAATAGTGTCCAGATAATGAATATTGAACAACTATAAAGCAAATGGTACGATTGTGATACCTATTACACAAATGTTTAGTGCAACATATAATACTCATATGGTTAATTGCAAAGTTACGTATAGTTCTAAGAGCATCTTCAACTCTATCCTCTATTTTCTATTTTACTCTCTAAAAAATAATATTTTTTCTCTCTTCAATATTATATTATTATTTCTATTTCATTTTTATTTTCTTATTTCATAATATAAAATATTTCTTCTTTTGGCAAATAATTACCTATAATCTATATAATCTTTGTGTAATATAAATTTTATTCTTTTTGAATTTTCTATTAAATATAAAATTTTATTTTATTCGAAACTTCTAATTAAAATAAAGTACGATAAATATTATGTATCATAAATACTAACTATCAATTAAAAAAGTGAAATCATTGACGAAATAAAATTACATAATAATTAATGCATTATCGTAAAATTTAATTTTAAACTTTACATAAATCTTCGACTTTCAAGGTTGTGTTGCTCTTGTAATGCTCTATTAATGCATTAAGGAGTTAAAAAATGAGAAACTTTTTTTGTACATATTCTTTTTATGTGTAGCTAAAAATTGTTTAAATCAACAATTTCATCTTTGTATTCTATTATTACTGTACTAATTTACTTCAGCCTATTTCATTTTGAACGATAGCAAAAAGTATTTTCATGCTCATTAAAAAGCGTAGTTTAATAATTTATCATTATAACATAAAAGTAAATTGCTTGAATTATCAATGTAGATTTTGTGTATTCTTTTATAGTGAAAAATAATTATAATTTAAAATCAAATAATTTAAGTGACAATTTTTTATTTTTTAAAAAAGGATTTGAAAAAATTGTTAATTCGGGATGAAAATAGTATACTTATCAGTAGTAACTTTTTAGAAGTTAAATTACTTCAAAAATAATTCAAAAATTAAAGACTTAATTAATAGACTCAGATAATATAAATAATACTAAAATAATTTGAAATTACATATTTAAAGTGACGATTTTTAAAAAAAATAGAATAGAAAATTTTAATTCGTATAAAATTGGTAAGTTGTAAATAAAAAATGTTTTTAGATGTTATATTATATCAGAAAATTAATAACAAATAATAATGACTTAATGAATCATACAGTAGAAATAATACTAAATAATCAAAAAGTGAAATAAAGAGGTGAGTAGTAGTTATTCAAATTTGGATAACTACTATTCACCTCTCTATAAATGGAGGATAGAGGGTAGTATAGAGGGTGGAGAGCTCATTCTCTATTTTACTCTCTAAATATAGAGAATAGAGAGTAAACTAGAGGTGGGTTAGAGATGGTCCTTGGGTCAAAAATACCCTAAACCTATGTGAAAGGAACAAAATGTCCTTTATTTATAGTTTGGCTCAAAAATGCCTTTACCCTCAATTTTTTGGTTCAAAAATGTCATTGAAGTCAGTATTTTGGTCCAACAATACTGCTATAATTACAAAATGGGTCAAAAATACCCTTTTTCGAATAAATGTTTTTCTTTCTTTTTAAACACATCTTCTTCCTAATTAAAATATTACTAATAAAGAACACTATTCTTGTTTTTTTTTCTTCTAAAATGACTTTGACAAATAAAAATGCTGAAAATAGTTTTTCTCTTCTTAATTTCATTTCATCAATCAAAACATAATAACTTCATATACTCTTTCGACAGATAATATATGTCAGACATGAATTATTCTATGAGCCCCATCTACGAGTCTTAGTTCAGTCAATGAAACATAAATTGTGCTCGTAGAAATCACAGTTCATGACCAGGTGCAACTTTAGATCTACAATGCACAGTACAAATCGTACATGAAAGTGTGGTCTATAGTTTGTGTTCGTTAATCCCCGGTATGTTTCTAAATTTTATTCAAGTATGATACTCCATGAAGACTTTCCAAAAACTTTAGAAAATTCTAAGTTTGTAGATGAGCTTTATCAAGCCTAGTTAATTTATATTGCACCTCATCTAGCCTGCCAACTGCATCTCGGACTAACCAGAACTGAGGAACAACCAACGGAGGTCATCTCGTTAAAATGTTGAACAAAGTGAATAGCTTCAAAGAACTACCAACATAACCCTAAGAGACACAAAATCATCCCAAAAGCTTTGAGGACCGATCCAAAGATTGTTTTAAACCAAAATCAGTGTTGTAGAATTAACCGTGCTGACAAAATTTAATTCTTAGTGCATTTACCAAGAAAGTTGATCGAAGTCAGCCTTTAACGAAAACCTAAAGGCTAAAACACCTAACTGCACCAACTCCAAATGAAAGACTCAAAACATGAACCGATCATAGACCAAATAAGAATGACACTCCAAAAGCTGATGAAACAAACAAAATTACGACTGACATCAAACATCTTTAGATCTTGAATAAAAGTAAACTCTTAAATCATAAGTCCACCAAATTGAAAAAAACCTCACACCAAAATAAACCGACTATTCGGAGAAGTATACCACCCTTCCCAGCACCACACAAAAGCTATAAAGAAGCTACTGGAAGGCACAAAATAGTACAAGCATGCAAAAACATATAAGTGACATTGAAGATGATTACAAGATACATGTCCTCGGGATCATCAACAAACTCTCCATTGAGATCACTACCTCATTATCCTTGTGGGACCCTTACTTTCAAGAAAATATTTATTATGGATTCTCCTGTAGTATAGTAGTATGAGTATGTCCTTAGTAACTTTTGAAGGTGGTTTGTTCATTTTTTCCCGATACCTACCTTCAACTTAGTAAAGGCTTCATGGAGAAAGTTAGAGAATCAGCTCAGTATTTCCTATTAGATGTTTCAAACATTTTTATTGGAGTAGCTTAATCTCAGACAAGGGAGATGGTTAGAGTAGCTCTAGGATTACAACACAAGTATCATCTATCATCTAGGTAAGGATAATGTTGTTGATGATGATCTGAGTAGGTAATCTATGAGAAGTATTTCCCATGTTGAGGAGGGAAAGAAAGAATTGGACAAAGATGTGCACGAACTTGCATGTATGGGAGTTCATTTGTTAAATTCCAATGAGGGTGGAGTAGTGGTGATGAATGGGTCTAAATCATCACTACTATCTGAGGTGAATAAAAAACAGGACCATGAACCTATTTTACTTGAATTAAAAGTGAATGTTCGTAAGAAAAAATTGATGGCTTTTGAATAAAAGGAGAGGTGTATTAAGATATCAATGTAGATTGTGTGTACCAAGGATGAGTGAACTCCGAGAGAGAATCTAGAAAAAGCTCATAGCTCCAGATATTTGATCCGTCTAGGTTCCACAAAGATTTATTGTGAATTAAGAAAAGTCTATTGGTAGATTATTATGAAGAGTGTACTACAGATTTCGTTGCAAAGGGCCCAAATTACCAACAAGTCAAGGTAGATCACCATATATAGACTCGATGGTATGGCTCAGAGTATAGATCTTACTAAATGAAAGTGGGAGATGATCAATATGAATTTCGTTACTGGTTTATCATGATCTCGCAGGCAACATGATCCGATTTGGGTGGTTGTAGATCAGATGACTAAATCACCTCATTTATTATTGGTAAAGACTACCTTTTCAATAAAAGATTATGTCAAGTTATTTATTCAAGAGATATTGAGAATTCATGAAGTTCATGCGCCCATCATTTCATATAGAGATGCACAATTCACCAAATAATTTTGAAGTCTTCCAAAAAGGTTTGGGTTCCAAAGGTAAATTTGAGTACTACTTTCCATCCTTAGTCTGATGGTCAAGCATAGAATACAATTTGGACTTTAGTTGAGGGTTTGTGTGCTAATTTCAAAAGTTATCGAGATGACTACTTACCTCCCATAGAGATTTCTTACAACAACAGGTATCTCTCTAGCACACAGATGGCACCTTTCGAGACACTTTATGGTCGAGGATATAGATCTCATATTGGATGGTTTGGGGTTGGTGAAGCTGGATTGATAGGACCCCACTTGGTCTATCAAGCCTTCATAAGTAAGAGTATCCTTCACAGACGCACTTTCTAAAGGTACAATAGATGTTGGGTCACCTACACATTTGTTCAACACGGAAATTTGAAAAAAATGGATGGGCTACTGCAAGTTCTGCAGGCAACCCTAACTCATAAGCTATTTTTTCAACCCTTTTCAAGAACTTGTAAGGGCTTACATATCTACGATTGAGCTTTCTTTCTTTTCAAATTTCATCACCC
Organism: Solanum habrochaites; assembly: GCA_027704765.1. Taxonomy (NCBI): domain Eukaryota; kingdom Viridiplantae; phylum Streptophyta; class Magnoliopsida; order Solanales; family Solanaceae; genus Solanum; species Solanum habrochaites. The sequence goes on along the minus strand of JAKWJA010002498.1, from coordinate 35,199,195 downwards.
CCTTCATATGTGTCACTTTTAGGAAAAAGTAATCATCAATTTGGAACTCCAAGTCCCTTATCCTTACATCCGCATAAGACTTCTGGCGACTCTAGGTGTCTTAAGTCTATCTATGATGAGTTAAACTTTTCCACAGCATCATGAACCAAATCTGTCTCTATCAAGGTTGCTTCACCTACTTCAAACCAACTCGAGACCTACATCTACCCCCACACAATGCCTCATAAGGGGCCATTTAAACACTGGAATGATACCAATTATTCTAGGTGAATTTATAAGAGTAAGATGATCATCCCAACTAGGGGTGTACATAGGTCGGTTCGGTTCGATCTTTTATTAAAAAAAATCAAACCAATTATGTCGGTTTATTAAATCTAAATACCAAGTCAAACCATATAAATTTGGTTTTGTTAGTCAGTTATCTCGAGTTTTTTTGGTTTTTTTGATTTTTTTACAATAATATAGTATTTGAAAAATGATCAAATATATTTTCACTTACGTGTGTGATAAACTAAACTTAAAATTTTAAGTGAATCGAAATTTCGAATACACTATAAAATTCACATGTGTACAAAATATTTTTTAAAAAAATCAACATTCATTATGTTAAACTAATAATATTAAAATCTACATGCAAAATGAATACAAAAAATATTACAAAGTAAATTGTTAACTTCGAATTGATAAACTATAACAATATAATTTTAACTTCGGATCTTAATACAAAATATAATATTTATAATATTTACGAGTCCAACTTAGAAATAAAATATATAAACATTAAAAAAGTATAATCTAACTAAAAAAAATTTAACAAAGTAGATTATAAATAATATTTATATATAATATTTACAACATTTTACGAGCCCAAATTTGAAATAAAAATATTAAATTAAAAACTATAAACTAACGCAAAATTATATCAACAAAGTAGATTATATGTAATAATATGTGTTATTTATAAATAAAATAACTTTATATATATATAATATATAGAATATATACTATATATATATATATATATATATAGATATATATATATAGTATATATTCTATTTACACCTTTTACAAAACAAATTTGAAATAACCTAGATAAATTGAAACATAAACTACTAAAAAACAAAGAGAATTATAGGTAATTGATTTTTATCTTAAATGAAAATAAATTTTATTGTATGTATTTATATATATATATATTACTATATATAGATATATCTATCTATCTATATCTGTTTTGCTTGGGTTTGGTTTAATTTTTTGTTTATCCAAACCATACCAAAGTGTGTCGTTTTTCTATTTCACGCTACCAAACCAATCAAATCAAACCACAAGTCGGGTGTTTCCGGTTTGATTTGGTTCATTGGTTCGGTTTGACTTTACGATTTGGCGTGTAAACCCCTAATCCCAGCTACCATTGAAGTGAATCACACAAGTTCTCAACATGTACTCTATGGTTTGAATGGTACGATCTATCTGACCATCCGTCTATGGATTAAATGTTGTGTTGAGGTTAACCTGAATGACAAGACCTTCCTAAAATGACTTCCAGAAATGATAGGTGGACTAAGGAGCTCTATCTTAGATGATAGACCAAAAAAAACTCTATGTACACTGACTATCTCATTAATATAAAACTTGGTGTAGTCCTCCACCGAATCTATAGTCTTAACAGCCAAAATTGAGCGGACTTAGTAATTCTATCTAGTATCACCCAGATGGAGTCATGTTGCCTGCAAGTATAAGGTAAACTGGTATATGAAGTCCATGTTTATCACTTCCCACTTCCATGTAGGAATGTTAATCTCTTAAGTCATACCTCCTTGTTTCTGATGTTCTACCTTGATTACCTGCTAATAATTTGGGGACTTAGACACAAAATTTGCTATATCCCTTTTCATATCATTCCACCAAAAGACTTCCCCAAGATAACAGTACATCTTAGTGTCACCTGGATGAATATGATACTGGGTGTTATCGGCTTCTGTAAGAATTTGTTGTCTTTACTCACCCACCTTAGAAAACATAAATGACCCTAGTAGCGAAGCTCACCATCTCTCCCTCGGGAGAAAACCTCAACTTTATCTTGATGAATTGCACTCTTCAATTGAAGCAATATAGGATCACTGTCTTTTTTCTCCTTAACCTCTTCTGCCAATGAAGATTCTGACCCATACTGAACTATTACACCTCCATCTGATATGTTCATAAGGAGAACTCCCAAGTGAGAAAGTCGATGAACATCCTTCGCTAATTTTTTCCTTTCTTCCTCAACATGTGCTACACTACCCATATATAGTTTGCTAAGAGAGTCGGCTAATACATTGGACTTACCAGGATTGTAAAGACCATTCATATCATAGTTCTTAAGGAATTCAAGCTATGTTCCCTGGAAAAGGTTCAAATCCTCCTGGTGAACACATAGTGAAGACATTTATGGATGTGAATACATCTGTTTGAACAGCATACAAGTAATACCTCTAAATCAGTAGGGCAAATACTACGGCTGAAAGCTCAAAGTCATGAGAGGGATAGTTCTTTTCATGCACCTTAAGCTTTATAGAAGCATAAGTTATAACCTTACCTCACTGCATTAGCACACAAACTAGCACGACTCTGGATAGAGTCAAAATAGGAGTTGTAGTGAACCTAGTAATCAGTTCTGAGAAGATCTTCTCACAGTCATTGGACCGCTAACACTAACTTTTTTTATTAGTGAATGGAGAAGTTATGGATAAAAATCCTACCAAAAACATTCTTCAATAACCCATTAAACCCAAGAAACTTATGACATTTATAGGAATGGTAGGTCTAGGCCATTGTTTCTCCACCTCTATCTTTTGAGAATCCACTCAGATCCCTTTGCTAGACATTATATGACCAAGGGAAGCAACAAATTACAACCAAAACTCACATTTTCTAAACTTAGTGAATAAATGGCAATCTTTGAGTGTTCACAGGATAACCCTCACATGAATTTCATGTTCTTCCTCATTCTTAGAGTAAATGAGGATATCATTAATAAAGATGATGACTAACAAGTCCATATAGTGCTTGAACACCCTGTATATGAAATCCGTGAAAGTTTCATGAGCATTGGTAAGTCCAAATGAAATAACTACAAATTTGTAATGTCCATACCGAGTATTGAAGGCTTTTTTAGTATGTCACTATCTCACTCTGAGGTGATGATAACCGAATCAAAGTTCTATTTTCAAAAAATGGTATCATCCTAAAGTTGGTAGAACAAGTCATCAATCCTGGGGATAGGGTACTTATTCTTGATTGTGACTTTGTTCAACTGTCTATAATAAATGGACATCCTTAGAGATCCATCTTTCTTTTTCACGAACAACACTAGTACACCCCTTGGGGAAATACTTGTCTGATAAATCTCTTATCTAGAAGATCTTTCAAGTGCTCTTTCAATTCCTTCAGCTTAGATAGAGCCATTCTGTATGGAGAAATAGAAATTTGTAAGGTATCTGGAAGGAGATCGATTCCAAAGTCGATTCTTTTTAAGAATGAACTCCAGGAAGATCTTTTTGAAACACTTCATGAAACTCATTTACTAATGGAACTGACTCAAGATTTTAGGATTCAAAGCCTTAATCCTTAACCCGATGATACAGACACCATTTTGAGATCATCTTTCTGACCCTAAGGTAGGAAATAAATTAACCAATAGAAATTGACCTAATACCCTTTCATAAAATTGGATCACTTGGAAAATGAAAATGAATGATCCTAGTTCTATAATAAACTAAGGCATAACAGGAATGTAACCAATCCATGCCTAAATGATATCAAAGTCTATCATTTCTAACTCTACAAAATCTTCTGAGGTTAGTTTTGAGAGATTGTTACAGGAATATTTTTGTATAAGGGCTCTGAGATTTTCTGGAATGATATCAAAGTTTAGTGCCACATAAAGAGTTGCAAAGGATAAAGAAGCCCCTAGATCGATATAAGCACAAATTTCTACAAGAAAGACTTGAAAGTACAAGTGACTTTCCTGGTCTTGGAGAGCGTGAAGAACATACAACCTAATTTGGCACTAACTGACACCTATACCACATGAAGCACCCTCCTAAGTTGGGGGACCTGTTGGTGCTGCTGGATTTGTAGACTGAGCACCTTCTATAATTGCATATTTAACCCTATTTTTAAGAAGGATAATCTCTCAACTCGTTACTAGGCTGACCATACCCATAACATCCTTTCTTTTTGCACTCATCGGAATGGCTCTTACCATACTTTAGACAAGTTGGGTAGATAATGGTACGTGAAGCACTTCCCTGAGACATAGATCGTGGTGCTCTACCTTTTTGATCCTGCAGGAACCTTAGGAGATGGAGAACAATCTAATGAAGGTTCTAGAGTTGAAAACCATTGCTGAAATTGAAAGTGGTTTCCACCACCCATTTCTTGCTGAGAGTAATCATAGTTGCATGTCCTTGCCTTTTTCTTTTCCATAGCATGTTCCCTAAGCTTATCTCCCTCAACCTTCTAAGCATGAGTCATGAGCCTAGAGATATTCATATCCTCTAACAATATCATATTTCTTCTTTGTCTTCACCAAGTTAGATACCCCAAATAGGAACTTACTTATTTGTGCCCTGGAATCAGCAACCATAATTAGAGCATACCTGGAGAGTTGGGTTAACTTGAGTCCTTACTCTAGGACTAAAATAGAAATTGCATCAAATGCATGAACTACTGAGTTTTTGTCTCTCTCAACTCTCTTCGAAAGAACTTGTCCAGAAAATCTCTGATTAAACATTCTGAATTCATAGGAGTTGCATTCGCACCCTTATTTTTCTTTAATTATGTGAACATTTGTGAGCTACATCTGTGAGTTGGTAGGTTTCTAACTCTACCCTATCATTTCCAATCATTTGAATCACTCCAAATATCTTCTTGACCTCATCAATAATGTTCTGGGGTCTTCACCAACCTGCGATCCTAGAAACTCATGTGGATTCATCCTAACAAAATAATGGACCCTTGCTAAAACTGTTCCACTACAAGCATTTCTAGGAACTAGAACATGTAAATTATAGTGGTTCGATACATTGAGTCAAAATTTGAATGGCATTATGAAACTCTACATTCGAAACATTATAGTTTGGGAATGGAGAAACTGCGTCAGTATTGCGGGATTATCATTCCTTGTATAAGCTCGTTGAGGAGGTAGGATCTGAAATGCATAGTCGAGTTAGAAAGAAGATCATACCACGCATGATAATAATAACAAAAAAGTGAAGTTTTTTCCCAAAATATTTCATAGCCTTTGTATCATTAGATGTGGTGTACTTCAGACCCATGAAAAGGACTCTACTTAGTGCGGATTTTAAGACATCCTAGGACTCTTAAAACTAATGTCATGCCCCGAGGCTATTCCCATGATATAAACATGGAACCTAGGATCACGAGTGACCTCAAGCTAATCCTAAGCTGGCATATCATAAGCATACTAAATAAACTAAATTAAGAAATACTTTGAGAAAGCTTAAATCATATATTAAACTGAAATGGTGGGGAATATGCATTTAAGTCTGACTATATAAGTACTACGGTTCAATAACAACAGAAAGATCAAACTCAATAAACCTAAATATGTCTAAATAAAAGCCTCTAACTGACTAGAGATGTTGGACATGCTCCAGCTAACTCTAGAAAAGTTGAAAATGAAAGAATTAAAGTAAATAAACATGTTTATATTTAATTTATGTGTGATCTGAATGTTAAAGACCTGAACCTACATTACTGGAAGATGTAGTGCAGAGTATGCGTCAGTACTTGAAAGGTAATAAGAATACATGATAGAAGAAATTGATAATATAATAATCTCACACAGCCATATTTAAGTACTGTATAAGATGCTCATGATAATATAGTTAACTGTGAAGCAACTAAATTGATTGCAACGACCAAATTTATATCATGTTGAAACTAAATATTGGATTATAATTGATAACATGTTCAATGCAATAGAATCTGCTTGTCGAAGCTACTAATAACCGAAATTAAACAACATTAGCTTCACGTGGAGTTCTATGTATACGCCCCATTGAGAGGACCCAATATACCGTGCAAAAGTATAGAGACATGAATCACTAAAATATTTCATACAAATGGGACTTATAAACCTATGGAGCCATATAATTCTGGGACTTTGAGGGTGACTGACCCTAGTTCAACTCGGTCTAAGCCTACTCCGAACTAAAATGTGTAAAATTATAGCAAAATTGAAGTAAACTAAATAGCTCAATATATTGACATTCTAACTGGAAATGCAACATAAGATAATGAATCATTTGAAAATTGAGGCATGTATATTTGTTTATCTGTCCTAGCTAGTGTAATTTATGAACTAAAAGAACTACATAACAAGGTTTCTGAGTTTCATAAATGAAAGTACGCAAAAAGAATATTAGAACATGATAATATAATTAAGAACATAACAATAACTAAACCACAATAATTATCTAAAATTCTACAAACTGTAGGTGTAGATGGTATGAAGGAAAACAAAAATCTAACAGAATTCTAGGTACCTAATAGGTAAAAGGAACCCACTAATGAAATCTCATATACGTAGTGACGAATTTCACAGAGAACGTTTTCGATTTCAAGGCAATACCTAAAGAAAATCTTGTTGTTCTTGAGGGAAACTAACGCCTCTCTATCTCTCTTTTGCTCTAAGTTTTAATGATTTTGGTGAATGATTAATTAGGGTAAGTCATGATTAATCTACTAGGCTAAAACTAATTCAAACTACATAGCTTAGGTGTCCAATGCATAGGGGATAAGACCAAAATGACCCCACAAAACAATATTTCGATGGCCGAGCCACGGGCCTATGACGACTGTTCTAGTGGACCACAGACCTCAACGTTAGCATGTTTACTTGGTCCAGTAGATGTTTGGTTTTATGGTGTTCAATCATGAGCGCTTTCACGGCTTTCGTGTGAATGAACCGAGAGACTTGTGAAGTCTATATGTCTCTTGGTTGATGATGTGCTTATAGCTCAGGTCTTTGGGCCTTCCCATGGATCGTCATCAAGACCACATCCCGTGAAAGGCTCTGTTTTCTGATGTTAGGGCCTGAGGTATTCTGCCTAACTACCATGAGCACTAGTACGGCTCTTGTGGTGGTCCACAACCCGTGAAGGGTCTCGTGGTTCTCCATTCTTGAGTTGGGTGTAAACCCTTAATAGGTCAATGGATTGTGGTTCCTTTTACAATCCATGAATTTGTCATGTTCACTTGTTTCTACTAGTTTTATTATGAAAGTTCTAAAATTGATTTATGATGTGTTACAACCCCGGTAAGGCATAGGACAGTTTTGGCAGCGTAGGAGGGACGTTATATTATCACTTAGCTCACAATGACAGTTTTCTATTATAGAATCTCCCAATAAAAATTTAAAGTATATTATTGTATATTTATATATATATCTAATATCATTATAATATATTCTACTATAATAATATATACATCTATAATATAATAATATATATAAGTTTGAATTTACCATTTTAAAAGCTGAATAACTTTCCCTTTTTATTGGTGCTTTTCGTATTGAGTTTTATTTAGACGATAGTTGATTTTAGTCATATTCCCTTTCTATTAGTTCATATATGTATCCATATGTTCAATTATGCCCTTGCATGCTCATACATTAAATGTTCTGATGTCATTTGGCTTCTATTGCTTCATAATACAAATACATGTATTTGGGGACATTAATCAACTCTTGGTTGATCCCATCGCATTCTAGCAAGCGTTGATGAGCCTCCTTTCTTTGTGGAGGGCTTCACATGATTGATTTGTTTTGTTAAGATGTCATGGGTCTTATCATGATATCTATCATAGTCATTAGAGGCTTTATAGACAGTAGTAGTGTGAGGAGTCTTTCATTGTCCCATATTGATGTTTTAAAGACTTTGAGTTGAACAATTATGTCTTGAGTATTTCAGACTAAATTGAGTTAAGCTATTTTATTAATGAGATATTATGATTTAATCTTTGCATTTGAGTTTCCAAAGTTGTTGAGTAAGTCTTTCGTAGAGTATTAATCCAGACAAAGGGTTCGCTTAGGACCATCGATGGTTCTCAAGTGCTCATAATTTCCACGGTGTAAGATCAAGGCGTAACATAATCAAATAAACTGTCTTCCTCTATACACTTGCCTATTTCACCTTGTCAATCAATCTCATCCATCGCATCTCTTTATCTCTAGGGTTTCTTTCAAGTTTTCCTCTTCCCGATATACCTTTTCAGACATTCCAACTACTCACTCCCTCTTTTTTTGTAATTTGAGATTTCTTAGCATGATGTTTTTGTTTGACTCAATCACCTTGATATACTTCTTTATTTATTGCTATATTCTCTTTACCTCCACAAATTATACAATTATCTTATTAAAGAAAAGATATCAAGAATAAAGGAATTATTATGACTTATACAGTTCCAGCAAAGTCTAATAACCCACTTCACAACTTTTATTTTACCATATTCGAAATGGAAAAAGAATCATAACTCAAATAATCACCAACTGTAACCACTTGCTCCCGTCATTATAGAAAGTCCATCGGGGAACCTTTTGTAGTAACTTTAGAATTTCTACCCTAGTCCAGATTTGGATGAAATTGGAGTCAGTGACATCTAAGGAAGCCTAGTAACAAATGAGAGATATACTAATAAATTTTATCACATGAGTAGATAGCCAAGACGTTAAGGAAATCATACAACTTTACAAATTTAATCAAGGCGAGTAAAACTCCAGAAACTAATCTTAGAGTGAACAGATAGTTTGTGAGTGACATGGGTTGAAGGTGTATTATAAAATAGGGGCTTGTAAATCTAACTTTAACTCTCTATTTTTGTGCAAGCCGCAAGGAGGGTTTATTCCCGCCAGGGTGGGGCCGTTGTGGCGGGATGAGGGCCACCATAATGGGCCAATCACGACTTGAATAAGAAATAAACCCCAAAAATGCCATTATTCAGAAATTGTTGTTCTTAAGAGCTAAGAGACAACCCCAGGGGATTTCTTGACAAATTTCCATTACTTTCGATGCAAGAAGGGGAAGATTTTACTCGTTCCATATCTATTTTTTCGGAGTCCAATAAAAGACTAGAACTTGATCATATATGGTTTGGGGGAGGGTTTTAACGATTGTTGAATGTTTTACAAAAACGCCGCTAACTGCACTTTACATATCATGAGTTGGTCCGTAGGATGGTATTGGGGTTGTATAATGGTATAAAAAGCCTTAATTGTTGATCCTTGCATTGTACTAATCATTTAATACCTATAACAACCGGAAAGAATCTGGAAAGGAAAGACTCAAGTGTCTTATGAGTATTCAAGCTTGGTTTCGAAGTAGGTAATGGTTTGATTTCATCTTTGTGTAATGTATATGAGTATTTGCTTCATTGTAATGCATATATGTATGTTAATTTTGCAGTATCAATCATCAAAAGTGAATGAGTATAAACAAATGATTGTATGTCATGAATCAACACTTGATTGTATGATTATGAGAATGTACATTTTGATTGTGATTGTGACTTGTTGAAGAGATCGGGTGTTACATTCCAACACACTAACATTGGCAATCGATTGCCCCAGTTTCCGTGAATAATATGGATCGAGTGTCCCATCTGACACAACAGACAACTATTTGGATCGTAATCCACTTTTCCACGCCTACACTGATAGTTTGGGTATGGGTTCCATGAGAGGACCATTGACTTGTTATATATGCAAATTTACTTGTGATTGGAAATGTGAAATGCTATATTGCTGATGAAATGTTAATTGATATTGTATAGGCACATCGCTTTTGAAATATTAATGGATATTGTGTATGTTTGGTATATTTATGTTTACTTGTAATGAATTGTTTACATATGTTATGCTTACTAAGATAGCAGTGTGATCCTATCAATATAACATTGGTGTGTACTGATACTACACTTGTTATCAAATTGTTGAGTACAAGGCATCTTCAGGGACTATTGACATACCTCATCTGGGAGATCAATTATCAATCAAATTCAAGGTTGAGCAAGTTCTTACAGGCTTCATGAGTACCTCTACGTTTAGTCACTATATGGCTCTGACATTTTAATTTCTGACTATTTCTATGTTTAAATTAATGTTATACGGTATTCAGAACTTATGGTTTGTTAGAGTCTTGGTATATTGAATTTAAGATTCTATGGGTGTTTTCTACAATGTTTTAATAATGAATTGTTAGAGTTTCGGAGTTTATGGGAAATCTACTTATTCGGCATTTATGCGTACTTTTGTATCTTTACATGTTTAGTTCTTGGATTAGCTGATTAATATTAATGGCTCACTCATCGGAGGGTTAGTGTGGGTGTCAATCACGTCGGTTTGGGTTGTGATACAAATGTTGCAGATCAAACAAGCTTTCTTTGGATTCATCCTCGCCATCATGACATATTTCACTGCAGGGACAATCACAGTCACAGTCACCAATGCGTGAATCACTAGCGACAGCGTGTCACTCTCCCATGTGTGACTCTAATGTGTGCATGTATCCTATGTTGGAGCCTATTCGTTTATATTGTTCAAACCAACCATTAGTACATACTGGGCATGGTATCTGAGCTAACCATTAGTCACACAAATACAATCACAAGCAAAATAAAGTGCAACCAAACTTGTAAATACAAGTAAACAAAACACCCATACTAATGAAATTATGAACAATTCATCATTTCACATTCAATCCTTCTGTTTTTTCAAACATGTATTACATAGGTTTCACTATAGAAATAGTAAGCATGTATATATATATAAACTTGGAAAACAACAATCACCACCTACCTTGAATCAAGATTTGGAAGCTCTATTAAACAAGGGTCTTTCCTTTATACGATTCTTGACTTGTTCTAGGTCTATAAATAATGATTACACACAAAATTAACCCAACTTGGCCTAATTATACCCGAATTATAGCTATTTCCTAACTCCAAACCGTTAACACGAGCATCCCATCCAAACCAAGATATTTTCCACCATAAATACAACAAAATCTCCCTTTAATACCGCTCATCAAGAATTCTAATACCTAAGAATCAATTATCGAGGCATAAAAGTGAATTACTTACCTTTACCGAAGAAATTGGTGGAAAAGTGAAAAAAAATGCATTAGATCGGCCTTCTTCTTCCCAAAAGAAAATTTGTAGAATAATGAACAATTTAGGAGAATTTTTGCATAAAATGTGATTTAACCTGATATAGTGACCCCAACCTACTATATCGACACCATTGTAGAGAGATAACCCGCTATAAAGAAAATTAATTCCTCTACTATATCTATTTGACACTCGTTGTAATGGTTTGCACATGACAAAAACTCTGAAATTCCTTCAAAATTATTCATTTGACAACACACCTTCAAACCTTGTTGTCTCAAACTAACTTTTCACGTTATTTTTATATTGAGAGTTTTTCCCACCCGAATTTAATTCGAAAAACTTTATTGGCTAAGTAATGTCTTAGCTAATAGAAAAAATAACCCAAGCTTTGATAGTTTTCCCCATTCATATTGCCTTACACTTCACCTATCTCAGGTTTCGTTTGAGCCTGGCCTAACCTAGAATTTTCAAATCACTATTTTGAAAGTAATTTTGTCCAAACTCTTTCACCATTCGTTTATCCTTAACGGCCGGATAGGTCGTTACATAGATGGAATGTTCGAAGTTAGACTTTTGAAAGTCAAAGCACAACTAGACTTTCTTTGCGAAGAATAATTATTTTGGAATAGCAAAAATATACTTAAGCAAGAGGGTAGATGAAGAAATTCCGGTAATGAGTAATGAGGGAGAAAAGAAATTTAGCTCTAATTATGTCTCTAATTTTGAAAGATACTTTATGTAAATGGTATAATTGTTCAGATTCTTTTTAATTAAGATGTATCATGACGGATTAGATTATGGTTTTTTATATAATTTTGTTGGTTTGAAATTTTTTTCATCCAATTAGAAATATAAGTGATAAATTCGATGTTGCTGGAGTTAAATATGGTCAGCTAACATAACAAAAGATAAAAACATCAAGTAAATAAAAAATTGAGGGATATATTTTACCCTTTTACCTATTTTTATTATATCATACTAGAGGAAGAAAAAATATGAGAGAGAATTACATGGTGGAAAATTTAACGCTAATAACAAGATGAAATTTTAGATAGTCGCATCCATTTAAACAAGCAAGATCCCCAAAGAGGTTTCTTAATATGGACAAGATACAATACACAGACTTGAAAATCAAAATCAGAAAAAATATCATGATGTACACAAGATTATATGTTTTCTGATTTCTCAATATACAAACAAATGTATACTAAATGAAGCAGTGCATACATAGCTTACTTAGGATACCAATTTCATATCACATATTAGAAAGAAAAATCTCACTTAAAATAATAGGAAGGAAGAGCTTTCATTTGAACTGTCGATCACTATTATACTTATCCATCGTTTAAATTAGGTTTTATTATGAATATGATGTGTGCTATTGTTCTAATTCTTGTACTCCTTTTTGTATTACAACAATTATTCGCTATTGATTTGACATAGAGATTTAGAAGTAATATAAGACTGGAATAATTTTACCACATCAATTTTATTGAATATAAGTCATCTGCATATTGAAAAATGAATAGCAAGGATAAAATAGACATAACATAGTAAATTATTCATTTATTTTATAAACTAAACAAGTATTATTGGACATCCCAAATAGTATATTGAACAAGTAAAGATGGATTAATGGAGTATTGTGTAGAAAAAAGGCATGGGTGAATGGTTTCGGAACCATGCAAAGTCATATTCAAGATTTCCCAAAATGATACAAATCATAACATAAAATCATGTGATGAAGTTGAAGTTTTGTTTGGAAATGTAATTTGGACTTTATGTTTTATGTTTTCTCATAAACATAAAATGCATAACTTGTAAAACTATAAAAATCGTCCCAATAATTTATAATTGTGCCAAATATGTAAAAAGTATATAAGATTACATAATACACTATCATTGTAATAAATACAGTAAATGTCTATCTGTTAGAATATTTTAAAACCTAACTTTGGGAGCAAGTCAATTTTTCCCTATAATTAAAGGGGTTCTCTTCATTGTAAAACACACCTCAAGAGAAATATTAGGTCTTTTTTCTTCTCTCTACTTTTTTCTTCTTATTTTGTAGCTTTATAACACGTTATCGACAAGGGACGACACGAAATTATTACATCTTCATTAAAATCACCAAAAAAAGCATTTATCTTTCTTGACTTTTAACTGAAACGTCAGACATTCTGCCGGGTAATTTTTCCCTGGCCAACAGAAAGAAGTTGTTTGATGCTGTTTTTGTTGATTACTTGAAGTAAAATAGTGTTACATATATTGAATGATCAGGATGCGAGGTGATGTCATGGTAATTATTTCCATCAACTTGAGTTTTACTCTTTTATAACATCTTTATAATTCATAAGAGATTTTCAATCTAAAATATATTAAAACAAAAAATAAAGATTAGCTGTTTGTGGGGAATAAAACTTGAGTATCTACTTTGAATACTCAATTTAAATTTGAGGTAAAGATGAATCTTGTTGATCAATTAATGTAGACACGTAATTTTGACCGCGGGATTAAGTTTTATCGCTTCTTTTTTGAGAGCTTAAAGAATTTTTTTAATATAAAGTAGAAGTTTTTATTTAAATGTTATTATTAAGGGATTTGAAAACACCAAAAATAAATTACCGCTGAACCCTTTAAGTTATCGTTATATTTCAATTTATTTTACTTTATTCAAAATTTTGCAAAATAATTTTGATTTTAATATTTCTTCATTATAATTGTTTTGATAGCTATTTCATCTTTTTTTTATTATCAATGCAAATACACACGATTAATTTATTATTATTATTACTTATTATTATTATTATTAGGATTATTATTAGTTATTATTATTATTTACGACAATAAAATTATAAAATACCGCTAACCCATGACCCCACTTAATCATTATCGCCCTAACCACATTCCCACATCCATTACACTACCACCACCTTCCAATGAAAAAGCTATCCAAAAAACTAACCCCAACCCCCCTTAATTAGTTATATAAAACAACGACATACAAAAAGAAAAGAGGATAAGGGAGGAACGACTATGATTCAGCAAACAGAGAACCAAAACTGAAGGCTATGACGAGAATCCGAACGGAGGAAGCAGCAAGATAAAAGAACAAGAAAAAAAGAAAAAGCAAAAAACGGGAAAAGGAAAGAAAAATTATAAAGAGGAAAAGGCGAGAGAAAAAAAGAACAACAACGGGACAACAACGAAAACTTTTTTTTTTTCTGAAGAACAACACCCCTCCAAATAAAGAAAAGATAGTGGAGTTCTCGGCGTCAAGTTCTTTAGTGCTAAACGCTTTTCTTCATTAAATAATTCCACAAGAGATAATACTTTCTTTTATTTTAGTATATAGTTATTTCATGATACTGCGAAAGTGAATTGCAATATATTGAGTTGTTAATTGTTGATGGTTAGTAAACACATTCCTATTTATTGATGTTATTGTATGAATTATTCAAACTTGTTCATATCAACTTGTAATGTTAATATCCGATTGTACTGTTATTATTAAGAATGTGAAATGAACTGCTAAGGAAAAAGACAACCATAGATTTAATTTTATAATTTAAATAACCCATAAGTGTTATTTTATATTTTCTGTGTAAAGATTAAATTTCCATGTCATTTTTAATTTTTATAGTTAGTTTATAATACATGATAACTGTATGTAAGCTATTATGGTCAAAATAATGTTAATTTTATTAGGGGCATTTTCGTTTAAAAATTTAGCTACGTACAACAAAACACTCCGAATAAATGCACGACAACCACACGCTATTCATTAACAAACTCAACTATACCAACCAGCACCCAAAAGGAAAATTAGACCAATACCATGTAGGAAAGAATATCATTCACAAAAACGGAACCAGATAAACAGAACACATAAATAATAGAAAAAGCAGTCGTGAAGAATAATATTCCACATGCCATTGACGAGGAACGAATTTTTTTTGTTTTTTGAAAGTTTCTTTGTCCAAACGAAAAAGAATTAAGTTTTAAAGTAAAAAAAAACCTTACAAAGTCATAAAAAACTCCTCCTGCCCATAACCAAATCATAATAATATAAAAAAAGAAAAAAGTTAGGGAATTAGGGGGGCAAAAAAGATGAAAAGGTAAACTCAACAAAAAAAGTCGTAAAAAAAGAAAATAGTACAACAAACCGAAAAAGTAGAACAATAAGAATAGCTTATTTTATTCTTCTTTGTTTGATTAATGTTCTATATCGATCTATATATGTTTAATTAAGGTTCATAGAGTTAATAAAGTAGTGGATTTTTTGTAAATATATTACATAAATTAAAAAAGAATGGAGTGTAAATACATTTTTTTAACAATAGAAATTTCAAAAAATTAGTAATCATACAAGTCCATAAAGCGGACCGTGCTGGTTAGAACCCGTGACTCGAGGAATGCCTAATACCTTCCCCTCGGTCAAATATTCGGGAGAAAGGAGGAAAAAGAGGGGGGGGAAAAGAGGGGGCCTTACCCGCGAGACTCGTTCAGGCATACCAAACCAAGAGTCGATTCCTTTAATGATTATAATTAAACAAAAAAGGTGTGAGATTGGTGAGACACATACTCAATTAAATCCAATATGCGTGACTCCTGAAAAATTAAAAATAAATCCCTTACTTAATAAACGTCACTTAAATTGGAAAATCCTACGCGAACGGCCGCTGCCGCGAAAAAGGGTGTGGAGCAATCTCGTGGGCGACTTCGCTTGGGACTAACGTAAAAAATTCCGAGCTTGTAAATATTGACTTGTATATGACGGTTTCAGTTTTATCGTGGGTATTGTTATATATAATGTTGTGAATATATTCGCGGTTGTTTAGACCCACTATGATTTGTGGTTGAAATTTCAATAATAAATTGTCGTCTATCAACCCAGATCAATGAGTTGTCTAAGATACTTTTCTTCGAGATCGTTACGTTCCCGGAAACCATGAGAGTTGCAGAGATTGCGACACGTGCCTCCATGGGAAGGATTCTATCGTAATCCGCAATCTTTGTAGGTGGAGATACAACAGTGGTGGCCGCAAATCCCTGCTACCTGTAAAAGACTGTCTCTTCTCAATTTTGATTGTCACGTGCATTTAATGTAGCGAGTCTAACACTCATTCCATTAGATTGCTAAACTTAGTAAAACAGGGTTCTCAAACATTTATTATCCTATAAAAGTAGGATTCACTTTATTTGTCCGCATATGCAAGTTTTTGTTTTTAGATTTTAATGTGGCGCAACATTGGAGTTCAAGTGTAATGTTTTAATATGTTAAAATAATAACTATTTGTGGTGCCGATCAAAGTTTGAAATAAATTCTTACACTAAGAAAAGATTTTACCTCAAAATTAATAATATAGCAATTTTTGTAAAATCTTCAAAAGTATTAATGATTTGTATGTTTTAGTTTATTTTACAACAACATGACAAAATACAAGATAGTTTAGCGGGAAGATAGACATCATATTTTTTTAAGAATAAATAAAAAAGGTAAATAACAACTATGGCACACCTATTTCTCAACTATCGATGAGATACGTAGGCAATCCTCCTCGGGTTCAGGGGTGATCTTTTAAAACGTTTATTAAAAATAGAAGTAGTTGAATCCTATAAAATAAGTGTTATGTTTACAGAAATATTTGGAACTCAGTTCCGACTTGATTCTTGGTATACAAGATACGTAGGCAACCTTAATTTTGGGATGTTCATGCGTTCCACAAAGAAAAACAATCTAAAAAGAATCCTCCCACAAAATTGGGGCAAAAAAAATTTTAATTTATTTTTAAACAATCTTTAGACTTGATTGGGTACCAAAAATTCTACATTGTGGCATAATAAAAATACTAAATGTTAAACTATTTGACAGTAACGGACTAACTTTGTTGGACCTGTCGAATCTTTTGGTATCGTCTTGATATATTTATGTTATACTGAGGAAACGATTTTGGCTTAAAGTTAGAGGTTAAAACGAATTCGACCCTCATTTTTCCCTGTGCATTATGTGTGGGTGCTTATATAAAATTCCATGGAATTGACTTTTGATCTGATAGACTTTGCCTAAAAATGTTGGTTAAAGGGAAATTGTCTGGCAACATTTAACTTAGGAAAATGATTCGTAGGCTGCTTTGATCCGATTAGTGTCTTTCAAGCCCTACCAAATGACATGTTAGTGCCATAAGACTAACCCATTTTGAGCCTGAAAACATTTTTAGGTTATAATAACCACCGTCTTCACATGTATCATTTTTTAGAGCTAATGCGGCTATTTTCTTATATCTCACCATAACTAAAAAAGGAGAAGGGGGCCATGTTGTGTTGTTATCAATTAAGATAAACAGCTTGCGAGACCATAAGAATAATTGGTATCAAGTAAGAAAGAACGAGTAAGTTCCAAGTTCAAGCAAAATGACAAAAGCTAATATCAAAAATGAATGAGAGAAATAAAAAATAAAATGGGAAACAGAGTTTCAAAAAAAATATTGAAGTTGTGCAATTTTAAGATACGGAAGATATCAGTTTGGTTACCCCAAATGAATGTCCGCTAAACCTTCTTCTCCAAACGCTAACGTTACAAGACCAATAATAAGTCCTTAAATTTGATCCTATTTTATGGTGTTCGTCACTCAATGGATACTTAAACGGGCCCAGCATAGGTATCGCATCCATAAAATTGAAATCTTGCCGATGTGAGTGACTTATGGATAAACAGCAATGTCATAAAGATCGAAACACTTCAATTGTCGAAATGAGGACTTCAGGCTTATTGGCGGACTGGTCAGCTTGAAACATGAAGAATGACTGATATTTAAATCGTTAACTTAGGCATTCAATTCAGGTAAGCACTTAAGTATATTTGAATAGAACCATTTGAAATTATAGTGAGTTCCTCAAATGTTTGACCATCAAAATTTGTCTGAAAGTAGTTGATTGTTGTTACCAACTAAAGTCAACCAATTGTCCAACCGCTGAATTGATTCATTGTCTCCAAGATGTCTTTGTACAAAATCAGACAAAATAAAATAATTTTAGGTCTTTAATGTAACTACGTCTGACCTTATTGCTTGCTATAGCAAGGATACGTAAAGGCCATTCCCGCAATGGGCTCCGTTCTCAAAGAAATAAAATCTATAATCCTGCAATGATACAAAAGAGAATCTCTTTTTAAAAAGTTTAATAATACAAAAATAATTAATTAAAAAGACTTTCAAAATTCATCGAATTTAAAATTGAGCATATTTTTAATTTTGTTAAAAATAAATAAAATAAAAAAAACCGACTATTTCTAGAAAGCAAATACTCTGATCCATCAATTCTGTGCTAGGGCACACACCTCCCTAATTGCATATTGTCTGTGGCATTTCTTTTGGGTATATGTATTTTCTCATTCATGATACAAGTATTTATAAAAAAATGTTTTCTAGTGCAAACTGTGACAATATAAATAAAAAAATATGGGTGATTCAGAATTATTATTTGTTATAATATTCTTTAATATAAATTTCTAATAAGCCAGGACCCTCCTGGATATGGGACTGAGCATGACCCGCCTCCCTCCCGGATAATAGGACTAGCATGACCCTCGCTGATTATGGGGCTTATCAGGACCAACGATAAATAGGACTAGCAGGAAACCCTCCTAATAATGGGACTACATAACCCTCCTAAATCATTGGAATTAGCAGGACCCTCCTGATATGGGATTAGTCAGGAAACCCTCCTGGATAATGATGGACTCGCAGGACCCTCCTGTATAAATGGGACCTAACAGGACCCTTCCTGAATAATGGGATTTAGATTTACTTTCTCATAGGATCAACGAACATTCCTAGTCTGAAGATTTTAGTTTTATTTTTCTCCTAAAATAAACACTAATCCTAGTCGAAATTGTAATGTTTTATAGGTTCATGTTTGCTAATAACATCACAAAAATTTCCCAGTGAAAACTTGTGGCAAAATTTTGTTTATATTTTTTTTTGTGCTGGTTTTTCAGGTTTTCCCCCAAAAAAGGCGAGACAGATTAATTTGAAATTCAAGGACAAAGGTTTTTTTTTTAAGAATGATCAATTCAGTGATGTTTTATAAATTAAGCTTCTTCAATACATGTAGCACCTGACTCCTCACCGATCTTTTTACTAGTCAAACTTCTGTATCAGAAAACACGCAGCTATTCAAGAAGCCTTTGTAAATTGTCATTTTGGTGAAGAATGTCCAAATGTTCCCCTAGAGGTGTGCATTTCCATCAGCCTCCATCAATTCTATTTTGAAACAGATATTCCACCAAATCAAGGAAAATCTAATTAAGAGTCAAAATTCAAGGAAGATTCAAGAAAATCGCAGTGGATAGAAAGTTTGGTACAATTTGTTTTTCTTTTCAACTATTAGCTTTCAATTTTAATATTTTATGTAAGGAAATAAGAAGGATCGTGATCGTAGAGCCGGAAAAATCTATGGAACCAAAAGGCACTGGCGGGGATCGGATGGGGGGGGGAGGGTGGGGGGGGCCAGGACTCATCACCCATCACCAAGTAAGGGTCAATTTTCCTGAACTACAACGGTGACCTGATTCCCTATATTACCTGGATATGTAGGTTATGTCCAAAACACGACTCGGTCGCATATTTTTGTCTTGCAAATAAGAGTTCGGTGAAGTCAACACTTGAAATCACTTTGTCTACTTCTTTGTCGTGAAACCTCTTCGTGTTTACGTCAAGAGGGGCAAAATGTAGGACACAGTAATTTTGCCCGAATTAAGTTTATATCCGTTTATAGCTTATCTATTTTTTATAAATATTATTGAAGTTGTATCTATCTTTTAGTTAAGTTTATTTTTGTAAAAGATTGAAGAACCAAAAACAAATAGAATAACCTTTAAAGTGGTAGTTATTTGTATTCTATATTCATTCAAAGTTTTAATAATTAGTGTTTTAGATCATTTTTATATTTTTATGTTAATCTAGATATTTAAAATTTTTCCTTAAAGCATGAGATTCTACATCTTGGAATCCAGCCAATTTTGGGCGACCGCTTTATGATGAATGAAAGCCAACCAAGCAAAAACATTAACGCTGCAAAGACCAATGCCGCCCATTGCTGTCAATAAAGAGGGTTGTGAGTTCACTAGTTATCTAATGATTAGCCAGCGCCAAAAGAACTGAAAAAATCAGTTAAATTATTATTATTTTATAACAGGAAAAAGATGTAATTAAAAGAAAATTAACCTACCCATTATATCCCAAAGAAGCCCCCTTTCACCATTTCTCTCCACTCACCCCACACCCCCGCCACTACATCCAACTCTTCCATACACATGTACAAACATATACGGCAAAAGATATCACATATAAGGGAGGGAAAGGAAAGAACAAGGGAAGAAGAAAACAAAGTGGGGATACAAAGACACATAGAAAGAAAGAGATTAGGCAGAAGTGCGGTGAATCAAAAAGAGTGAAACAAAGAGATCAACACAAGAGAGGAAAATAAAAACCAAACTGACAGACGTTTCACCTTTTTTTTTCCTAAGAACACATCACAAAAAAACTCCAAAAGTAGATGGCAATTCGCGAGGCTTCAAAAATTCCGTTGTCCTTATCGGATGTAATATTCTTTTTGAAATTAATTTTCACAAGAAGGTACACACATTTTAATCGTTTAGACATATTTTGGTTACAGACATCATGGAAAGATATGAGTGTTCAATGAATATGAGTTGTTTTAAATTATAATGCAAATAAGTTGTCTTTATTACATTATTATATTCATCGTTTGATATTTATAATTCTTAAATTTAGAGTAAAATATGTTATATAACATGATTTATTCTTGCTTGCTCTAAAGTTTCCTTTATCTTTGTTCTCTAATTCAAATTCGAGAAACTTAATATCGACTACAGTTAGTTCAGTTAGTAAAATTAAGATGAAATTTAGTTCGTATTTGTTAGTGTTTACTTTTGTCACTTGTAATATTTAATAAATTGTATTATTTATTTTAAAAAAAGAAGGATACAAATAAAATAAATAAATCACAACCTACACTATCTTGGAATACATTTCTTTATACGCTAAACTTTTGTTTAAAAAAGAGCAATTATTTAATCATGGTTTGACAGGGAAGACCTAAATATACACCACTTCTATAAAGCACCAGAACGTAAACGACAATTTCTAGAAACCCACCTAAAAGTATAAAATAAGAAGGAGAAAATATAAAGAAAATAGGTAGAAGTCCTAAAGAAGAAAGAGAAACACCATTAATTTATTTTTACAAAAATTGAAAACTAATATTAAAGGGCCCCAAAGCACTTGTAAAATAAAGAAAATTTAGTTTAACTAACTTTGTCTTTCCATTTTCAATGACTAAAAATAACAAAGTACAAAATTTATATGAAAGGTGTCTTCTTTTCTTTCATTTTATCTTATGTTCTTAGTTAAATATAGTTGATTCCTTTTTTAGAGAAATAACGATAATGTATAATTAGGGGCTTATGATAATTAAATACTAATAACATATAAGATCCAAAAATTTAAATTACTATATTTAGTCTTTAACTAATAACCAAATAGTACAATTTGTGGTGATGTTTGAAAGAGTGCACCAATAAACCACACACTAAATTTGAAATAATGAAAATTTCACAAAATTATTTAAAATAAATCGAACAGAAAGCGGGAAGCATAGTAAATTGTTTAGATAACAAACATAATATATTTTAAAATTAGTCAAGACATATAAAAACGAAATCAATAGAGGCGACCGTGGCTAGACCCCACTGCTCTAGGGGGTGCCTATACCTTCCCTACGGTCAACAGAATTACCTTACCCGCGGTTTTTATGATTTCGCAGACCATACAAAATAACGAGTCAACTTTCCTTTTGATTAGGGATGTAAATAAGTGACTGTGGAACAGACCAAACTGGCTCATTCCAAATGCGAATCTAGAAAAAAATTAAAATAATCCCCTGAATTAATAAAGTCACTTAATTGGAAAAAACTCTCTTAACTCCGCCCAAAAGTGCGAAAAAGGGGTGTGACAATTAAATTTCTCAATATTAAAAAAAAAAGTTTGAGGCTTGAGCTAAGCATTACTGGTTAATTAATAAAAGGAAAAACAAAATTCAATTCAATGTTTATAAATTTTTCTTTTCTTATCATGATGGAACATAATGTAGCTTGCCAAATTCGTCTTCAACTGTCATTGTTTTGTGGGCTAACATCTCTAATACTCATTGTATACAATACTTGTTTATTAAATATTGATGATGGACTTGGGAGTTTTATTAAAAAAGGCTGAGGTTTGTTCTCAATAAGGGTAGAAGGCGGATTGGTAGTCGATCCCACCAATGAGGTAAGAAAATATATTACTGTTTCATCACACCAATTAAATAAATAAGTCGCTGGATTCAATGTTCAAAAGTGCGCACCAAGAGTGGTAAGATGAAAATGCGATGGGTCCAATTGACACCAATAGGTGTAAGACATAATCAGTGTTTCAATTTTGGTACAGGCCATGAGATAAGATGTCGAGATTTCGAGATACTAGTGCATTTATAGATAAAACATTGAAATTGTAGGTGTCGCATCGCACATAGTATTGATGATATAATTGAGTTTAAAGCAACAAGTGTGATTAAAGTCATTAAATATCTTCCATGTAAATCATTTCATTCTCTAAAAAATGTGGTAGCAGTGCATCATATATTTGAAAAAAGACAAATGTTTCATGAATAACGCACATGAATGTGAAGTAAGGTAGTAAGCTATCATAAGATGATATGCTCATATGATTGTGTTTCATTCATAAAAAATGAGAACTTTTAATAAATGTTAAAAAAAAACATACAATTCATTCTCTGAAGTAAACACAATGTAGTATACTAGGCTAGGCAAGAAGAAGGTTGCGGTCTTAACTTAGACTTGTTATTACCAAGTATGTCTTTGAACACACGTGTATTGTAGAAAGTTTTATATTTTATCATAATTGACATATGGATTGGAATAAGCAAGTAGTGAATTAAGGTACATCTAATAAAAAGTGAAAATAAAAAACTTACTAATTTCAATACTTTCGCATTTTGACATGATTGTATAGGACATCATGAGTCCATAATGAATGAGACAAATTATAGAAAATTTAAATGGAAATCCATTATAAAAATTAAATATCTTTTTAAAATGATGATTTTTATGACTTGTTATTAAGTCAAGTTAATTGTGAGACCATGATCAACAAAATTTAGATTGAGTCCTCTGCGTCTTGAACAGTACCATATGGACATCATTGTTTTCCTACATCCACCGCACCCAAGTGGTTCTTAGAATTTTTTGATGATCTTAATGAGTTCGTCATTTGGTAGGGTGGGATATCATGTGTCTAGATTTACATAAGTCATTACAAAACTTATGATTTGAAAAAATTGGACACGATAATATGAACTAATACAGGCAAAAATCGCTTTTTATAAAGATAAGTGCATTCGCCTTAATAATAATGTAGAATTTTCATCTCAAGAATTGAATGATTAATGTCAATCGATTGAGATTGAATAAACAGAATACTAAAGTGAATGTTATAGTGTAAAATAAATCTTATTATCGTAATAGGATCACAACTCATCTTTAGAAGAGCTAGAGTATTTGAGGAGAAATAAATCTAAAATTTACTTTAAAAGTGATAAACTTGAAATTTTCTCATATAATAGTAAATTAGAAATTTACTCAAGCAACTGGCACATCTCATAGTAAAGTTGGAGTTTAATAGTAATAATAATTTTATTAGTTAACATGAATGATTTGATCATCTCAAAGATATGCATACTGAGTAATAGTCCAACATTAAAGAACTAGAAGATTCTTCAAATTCTTTGTGTTGCATAGTTCTCGTGGATAAGTTGATTGGATCAACTCCGTTGAGACTAAATCCTAAAGTTTTTGAAAAAGCCATAAAAGTGAATATGAACCGTTTACCAATTGCATATTAATATATTTGCGTTTGTTGTTCACTAGTAGTTTGAATTAGCGTGTCGTAATCGTGACCCTCGTTCAAATGTTTTATGTCAGTACGTGTCACTTGTCCTAGTCAGTGGTGTCGAAATGCAACACACCATCCGCAACCAAGCCACAATCCAAATAAGAAAAGATATATTCTCATAATTATATAGGCAATCCAGAGTCTGAATTCTGACATTCAAGGTTATCTGTCTATCCATCATTTACAATTAAGTGGATCACATTTAACTTCCGTACATCACTGTATCATAATGAAGTAAGAACAATCATATATCACACAAAATGAAATCACAATCATCACCTACCTCAAATAAAGCTTGAATCCTATTAGAAACTTGATTCTTCCTTTTCCATATTCTTTCTCCTTTTTCTGATCTTTATCCTCAAGAGATGTGAAAATAGTCAAGAACGTGTTAGGGGTTGTCTCCTATCTCTCAAAGTCGAAAAGTGCAGAATAAATCATTTTTGGGGTTTATTTTCATCTCGCTACATCAACCCCACCCTAGTGGAAATAATCCCGCCATAGCGGCTAGCACGAAACCAGTGAGCAAATTTAATAATTTCAAACCCCTATTTCATAACACATCTTCATCCCATAACACGGAGAAACTACCCTCTCACGCCAAGATCGACTCTGGGAGTTCTACTTGTTTGAATTTAATTCCATAAAGTCGTACGGACTCTGTATGGTCTTATTTATGACTACAATGGAGGCATCGAATTCATATTTATGCTCCCATCTTGGTTACATTTTCTCTAAGACCTCCTAACTCCGATTTGGCTCCCCAAATCTGGACTAGGTTGAGAAATTCAAAGTTATACCCCGGGCAAACAAATCCGCCCCAAAATTAAGTTCCCGTTGTTTTCTATAACTATGAAAACCTATTGTTACAATCACCAAATACAACTTTCACGAAGATGGTACACAAGCTTAGAATTATGAAGGATTCGCGAGAAATAATGTCCATCATCTCTTCTCCATCTTTATTCCTATTTTCTTCTCATATATTTCAATAATAGGTTGTTCATAGCGAATCACAAGTTAATCTAAAAAATCACCTTTTTGATCAAAATTATTCATGAAAAAACGTATGAGCGTATTTATAGTGTACTAGTCGGGTTAAGATATACAATCTCCCACATAAGTATAGACCCTCTTTCCAGATTGGACCTTTGCCATTTCTCAATCATGAATGATCGAGAAGACGAACCAACAGTGTTTACTTTAGTCATTTCTTGGTGGAATATATGATGATAAAAAACATAAATAGTAATGAAATTGGTGATATCCTGGTAATGGTACGAATTTATTTAGAAGTAAATCATATTTTATTTGTGGTTTGCCTATGAAATAAATGGTTAGTAAATATAAATGTTCGATTATTTTACAAAAGATAAACTTGTGGGTTCATAGTTGCATTTGAAAATTTTCAAATCATGATTTGAACTGCTAATCATCCCGTTTTCGTAGAATTTTGGAATTGCAATAAATAAGTTCTCATATGCAAATCATGGCAAAAACGGCGAGATCAAGTGTTCAAACTGATTTCATTTCGTAATTTTATATCATGAATTGAAATCACAAGTCCAAAATGCTTGGGACCCATTTGACCATAGATTTTTCAAAGTAAATTTTGAAATTTTTTTGACAAATAGTGTTTGTTCATAAATTTGTCATTATTTGATAAATAACCCAAATTCCTAAATGCTAGAAAACAAAATAGTATTTTGGTCAAATTTCAATATTTGAAAACTTTTAAAAGTTCAAATTCTACCCCAAAACTTTTTTATATATAAAAACAACATCTATAATAGTTGTTTGCGCTATATTACATAAATTTTTGTACGTAAACACCAAAAGATCGATGGAACATTCAGTGAATATGAATGTAATGTTATAGTTATTAATGAAAATGACGAATAACCGCTTAGGGTAATAAAGTCACGTGTTTCGTCTATCGAATGATGATAATTGGACTAACTCTGAACTATCGTATTATTTCAGTGTCATGGACAACACTTGTTATTTATTACAACTACGATTCTTGGTTCAACTTGTTGGGCAAAGTTCCTAATTTTGTTATGTAAAACTGAGTCATTAGTTTTTGATAATGTTTTATGAACTTATAATGTTAAATTCACAATTAAAGATAATAATGTGTTTTTCCAAATAGTATGGTCAAATTTATGATGCAAAAAAGGGTTATATTGGGCAATAAAAAAAAGTGTCAAGTCTCCCATGTGCATCTCCGGATTCAGGATTGTAATCAAATAAACTTTCTTCCTCTATACACTTTGCTCTTTCACTTGGTGAAGCCATCTATCTCATTGCCTTTCTGTCGAGGGTTTTCTCTTCCCCAGATAACTTTTCAGCAACTCAATCTTGCTTTATATGTTTAGATTTCAGTCACAATGAGAATTTTTTGGACTTGATATACTTGCTTATTTATTATTCTCTTCTGTTTGATTTGAAGAAAAGATTTGGATATTCTTGTTTGTACTATGACTTCTACAGTTCCAGCAAAGTCTAATAACCCACTTCACAACTTTGATTTGCCATATTTGAAATGGAAGAAGAATCAGCATTCAAACACTCACCAACGCCGCCGATCAAATAAGCTTTCTTCAGATTCATCTTCCCCCTCGCCGCAGCGTCACTCTCCAATGCGTGAATCCATGGCGGCGGCGGCGGTGCGTCAGTCTCCTATGCGTGATTCTGTTGCACGCCAGTCTCCCATGCGGGAGCCTATTCCGGGGTTTCGTCAGTCTCCCATGCGCGAGTCCCTCATCCGAGCGTGATTTTTTTGTGGCAATCAACCGGTTCTCCGATGCGTTGATTCTGCTGTGTGGCTCTCGTCTCGCCGGTCTCAACGTGAGGTGATTCTGTTGTGGTCATCTGCCGTCTAAACGATTCATGATTCTAATGCGGCGGCATCTCGACGGTCTCCGATGTCTGAGTTTGTTGCTGCGGCTCGCCAGTCTCCGATCTCGGAATCCATTACGGCGTTTCGCCAGTCTTCCATGCGTGATTCCGTGCCTCCACGTCAGTCTCCGATGAGGGAGTCTGTGCCGCCGCGTCAGTCTCCAACGCACTGTGAATCTGTTCCTGAATCGGACAAGGACACAAGTGTTGTTAAGTATCGTAGACATTCACGAATTTCAGCACCTGAGAGTACGAAGAAAGGGATCTGTGAGAAATCAGATAAGAAGCATAAAGTTTTAGAGGTGGATGCGGCTGGGAGTAAAGAAGGTAGATCGAAAATCTTGCTTAAAATCCCTCGGAAAAACCATGAAGAGCAAAGGGGTGATGAATCTCAAGAGGTTACTGCAGAAGAGGAGGCTGCTGAAGATACAGCACCAAAAACGTGGAATCTGAGACCCAGAAAGGCTGTACAAAAGTCATCAAATCTTAATGGAGGTCCATTTCGAGCCAGTGGATCGGCTATACAGGAGAACAAATCTCAATCGCCTCACATGAATGTGAACAAGCCAGAAAATAATGAATCCAACCCTCCGAAGAAGGAAAAGAGGCCTAGGTTTTCGATAGCCCTCTCCCGAGAAGAGATTGATGAAGATATATATGCTATGACTGGATCAAAGGCTGCAAGAAAACCTAAGAAGAGAGTGAAGAATGTTCAGAAACAACTTGATGTGAGAATTTATTATCACTTTTCTCTGTCTATATAAATTTCTGGTTATGGAATGATCTGGATTTGTTTTTTTACTTCCTTCTTTGCAGACCCTCTTCCCTGGTTTATGGCTAACTTCAATATCTGCCTGCATTTTGTATAGAAGTGTTGGAAATGTTCCAAAGTATATTTTAACTGCAGAGGTAAATCCCAATAAAATAACAACATCTCTTGTATTCTCCCTAATGTTGTTTAACGAACCCTGATTTTCCTTGCAGGGTTAAAAGGAATCCTTCAAAGTTGGTGGTTGTCCTTCGAATGTCCTTTGCTTTTTGTGGAAGTTTGAAGGTGGGATGTCTTCAAATTTTGCTGATTTCATTTGTGGAGAATATAATCAGGATTCTTATCGTACAATAAAGAATAAAGGAAGAATAAAACCTTTTTATTTTCCTAGCACTGAAACAAGTTTTTTCAATTAGTTTCAGAAATAATCTGAGTGAAGGGTTTTTTTGGTTTATTATAAAAGAAAGCTTAAGTTTAGTTCTTTGAGTTCATATCCATAGTTGCAGATGTAAATATGGCTTTCTAACAAATTATTGGAAATTCTCTTTTGATATCCCAATGCTGTTTATACTTGTTTCAATTGTCCTTTTCTTGGTTGCCTTTATTCTATATATATTGTAGTGGAAAGTCATTTGTCAAGATGCAAGGATAGTGTCCTTTATTCCTTTTTCCTTTCCGGATGAAAATGATGCAAATATTTTTACGGGTGACTGATACATGATCTTAATTCGATCAAAATAGTTTGTCAAAGGACAGCTTCTTGATTTGGTTTTCTGAATGAATTTTTGTTGTGGGTTTTGGATTTTTTTAAGGTTCAGGAATATGAGACTTCCATCCTAACAGATTTTTATACAACACAAATTCCGCATTCTCGCCAAAAACATTTTTTAGACAAGGTAGGAGCAGTTATAGCTGAATATTGTGAGGAGGGACCATTTTGACTTCTTCATTTAAGCAGCATCATCCATCCCACTGAGTAACAATCAGTATATCTGTTGAAGTAGGTCAGTGGGATGTATTCCTTGGGTGAATTATCAAATTCAAAATTTTTCGTAATGGCAATCTTGAGCTGCTACATATGTGTATACGTACAACTATCATGGTTTTTAGGCAGCCTTACACTGACCTGGCTTGGTTAAGTTATGAAGATGAAGAACATCATCCAGGTTCCAACTTTGTTGTAATTTTCTCATCAATAAAATTATTATTATCTTCTTCCCTGCTTTCCTGTCCTTGTGTCAGGTGCAACATAACTGTGTGATTGTTCTGAATTGCGAGTTAGGTGTTGTGCCATGCACATTGCTTTTTCACGTCTGGGATCATGATTTAATAAACCTTATTATGGTCTCACAGTACTAGAAGCTTTATCCCCCCCCCCCCCCTTTTGGTTTTTTTTTTTTTTTTTTGGGGGGGGGGGGGGATTGGCTTAATTAGAGATGATATATAAACCTGTCATTCTCTTGTTTAGAGTTGCAATTTACTCTTCTAGTTGTGCAGTGCTTGTGCTCTAAGACAAAAACTTTTACATCAATATAATACTCAAGTATATATCCAAACGCCATGTATGAAGTAGGCATGTAATATAAAAGGCGATTTCTTGATTGTTTGAAGCCATGAAGCCAGGGGCGCTTAACTTCTGAGAAATGTGTGCGCTTCAAACAGTGAAATGCAATATTATCTTGAGAAGTAGCAGCCAACTATTGAATCTTATCTCTGAGGAGTTGGATTGATATCAGCATTTGAAAATTAATTCTTATAGTACGATTATATTTTTGTGTTTTAATTTTCTCTCAGTTTATGTGTTTTGCTTCAATTAATTGTAAGCATCATTGCACGGATTTGTCGCTTTTTCGCAGTTTGTTTTTAAAAGCATCGAAACATAGGATAATAGGGTGCATTTGATATGAAGGAATTGTTTTTCAAGAAAATATTTTCTTTCTAAGCAAAAGGTTTTTATTGTGTTAGGTTCTGAAGTTAATGCAAAATGGTCTCTAAACTATTTATATGAAGTTAAGCACAAATAAATATGAGTATGCGCAGGAAGATGCACTTCCCCATGTAGAGTTTATAACAACAGAGAGCTACTAACCTTTTAATTATGAATTACAACAAATGTGTTTAGTGTTTGCAATTCCTAATTACAATTTAAAATTAGAACACTCATTCATAGAGTTAGAATAATAGAAAAGTCCCCTTAAGAGACCGTATTTTGTTCGTCATTGGTGCAGCTACTGGTTTAATAATAACACCATGCCTGAACAATCGAGAAAAAACTTGACAAGAAGGAAAAAAACAACAAATTAAGTATTTATTTAGAGTATTTTTTGTTAAAACATTCTCAACTATACTTTAAACATAATTACGATCCTTATAGTAGTCATTTTTAGCAGAAAGAAAAATCTTAACTATACTTCAAATTTAAAATAGCATTTTAAAGTATCATTTTATAAGCAAAAACATCCGTTAGTATTTGGTACTTGAACAACTTTCTGCGTTTGTTAAGATATTGGTCAACACAATTTAACGGATCTTACCAGAATGAATGAGTAATTAACAGTGACTATCAACAAAAGTTATGTTGCAAAATTCATGACTTTCTAGCAAGTTCTTAACAAATAAAATCTTAGAACAATTAGTTGCTCATGGAGACTAAACATGAATTGGAAGTTAGTGTACATGATTTGTCTTTTTCGTAGAAGAAATTTGGAGATGGGTATTATTTTTACCTTTTTCTCAACCAATTAAATTAATAGCTTTTGGGTCCATCTAATATCGAAGTACAAATATTGATTATGTCTCCTATTTGATTTCAAGTTTACTTATTAAGAAGCGAAAGTCTCCAACAAATGTTCTCTTCTAGAAAGAAAAGGGAACATATTTAAATTAGAGAACATATTAAAACAATAATTTTTAATTAAAATTACATGAAACATTAATTAAAAATGTTCAAATTAAGATTTTGATAATTCTCTTACTCAATAAAAGTTAGGATAATATTCTTGATAAATATGTACGAACAATAATTAGATGGGACCCACTTAATTTTTGTGGATATATCAATTCAGTTTTCTGATAAATTAATTATAAGGATGAAAAGTTTTTTACTTTAATATTTGAAGGATGAGAATTTATATCTGCTAAAAAATTACTATTTAAGGATGCAGTTTAAGTTTGGTATATGTTAAACAAATATTTTTATGCTAAAAAATGATACTTTTAAGCATTTAGGTTTTAAGTTGTGGCGTATATTGAAGGATAGTTTTTGGGCCAAAAACTCTATTTTTTAAAATTTTATGACGAAGACCAGTAAAAACTAAAGTATATATTGTACCCACACAGTTTTAAATGTAGTTTGTAATAGTGAGATGCAGACGTCTCGAGAATACATTAACCTGGTAAATGTCGATAATTATTATAATCATTGCATGGAAATATCAATGTGTCGAACCAAAGAGAGTCATACATTGATAGTATAATCATACAAGTCTTTCCTCCTATATTATTGGGACGTCGGTTTTCGCTTCAGTTGTGTTATCAACTTGTATTATTGTTACTAAAACGATCTCCAATTAACGTTAATTTTATAAAATTATATATGTTTAAATAAAAATAAACTATATGAAGATTTAATCATTTTAATTGAGTTTATAAATATTGACGAAAACGACTAACACACATATACACTTGGTAACTTCAATAAGTTATCAGAAATCATGCAGTATAGTTCATGATGTGTCGAACCAAAGAGAGTGAGACCATTGATATATTATCATATAACTTGTTATTTATCTCCTATATTATGGGGATCGATTTAATAAGTGATGATCATCACTTATGCTTGTGTGCTAAAAATGACCGAGTCCAACTATGTAATTTGTTTATTATTAAATTTCACAAAATAAATTAATCTCTATGAATAACTAACTTTGTAAATGTAATATAATCAAAAAATCTTGGGATAATGAAACAGACTCAAGAAGCACATTGAAAAAACCTATAATGATCGAATAGTTTAATATAAATCCAGCGTATAACGCGCATAAACATGTCGAAACCAATGATAGTCATATATTAATAGTATTGATTGATCATTACTAGTATTTATCAATTAGACTTAATCTCCTTTTAAACATAGATGTTAATGAATTGTAATCATACTATATTATACTAAAAGGACCTCCAATTATGTAATGTTTTTCATTATATATTTAAAATAAATTAAACGATAGATTTACATCATTTATCAATGTAATTTGTAAAATGTTTAGATAATTGACCCCTCCAACTACACTAAACCACATGAAACTTGACAATTATAGAGATGCAATGTTGTATAAGTTCACATAGTCTCGCATCAAAAGAGAAACAAAATATTAATATTATTAATCAACATGTTTTCTCCCTATATTACGTCGATTTGATAAAGTTATAATCCCTTACTTATAGTTTGTTACTAAAATGACTTTCAATCTAATTAAGTATTTTTTTATATTATGTTTGAATAAAATAATTATTGTTAAGTAATTCAATTTACACAAATCGTGACCATAATCTTTGTAAATATGCTTAACGAAAAGTCATTTTTTTTAATTATAATTCAAATCAACAACATATAATTGATTCAAAGATATTTTTTTTTTTACATTGTGATGTCATACTTGATTAAGTTTTTAGCAAGCCTAATTGAAAACATTCTTTCAACAAGATTGGGGTCATGTAATCTACTAAGATCATGTGAGATTTGTAAGAAATTTGTGGTACTTAGGGATTCCGTACACGGACATAATTGATTAGGGATCCTCAATAATTGATGCATTTAATTATTTTTAGGAATTAAATTTGAAAGTTTGATGGAAGAATAGTAGAGATCCCAGACATGGGATTCCCCAAAAATATATTTAATTTTTAAGTTAAAAAGGTAAGAATGTCTAAAAAAAAATTAATTTTTAGTATGAATGTGTCTTTTTACTATTTTGGTCAAATTATGTCAAAATTTTCTAGCCAAAAGGATTTTTCATGTAACAACATACCCATTGTAACAACATATTTTGTATTTTCACCACATTTGGTTAGCGAGAAGGATAAATGGTGTGAATGTTTACTCCAACCTCGTCGCGATTTTTTTTTAGAAAGACCTTCTTACATTAAATCAAATTATCCAAATAATTTGCAAACGAGAATAGATAAAATGTTATATTTGAAGCATAAGAGCACGGGATATCTGAAGAATAAATAATCTATTAACTATATGGAAAATTGTATGGAATGACGAACTAACAAATCAAATTAAATGTTATAATCACACTTTGATTTAATTCTGCCTTGTAGCAAACTGTTTGTCAGTCACCTTTCTCCCTCAAACTCTCGCTCGCCACTCTCCCTCTCTCGCTCGTTTCCTCTCACTTTAATACAAACACAAGTGTATTAAATTGTATTTTTTTGTATAAAGCGGAGAAAAAAAATTATCTTACCACGTTATTTTCATTTTCTTTTCCCCTTTCCAATCTCTCGCTCGCCAAAAGCCCTCGCCTCTATGTCAGTGCTGGTTCAAACAGAAGCGAAATGTTTCATAACTCGTTGTTTAAATATTGTATAGGAAGGGCGCGAGAAAATTGTATATACACTTGGAATATATATTTTCGTCCTATACACTTGTAGTTATAAATACAAATATTCCTCTGCAATTTTCCTTTTGCTTTCTCTCTTTCTAGGTGTATATATACCAAATTACACAATTAATTATATACAAATCTTTTCTTTGTACATGTATCTGGAATCATAGCAATTGGTTCTTTGTATATGTAGTAGAAGCAAATATATACATATTAGTTTTGCATATGGAGTGCCAATTATGCAAACTTTCATATAACATACAATATGAATTAATTTTATTTCTATCTATGAAAGTTTTCTGCTAACCTGTAGTCTAAGGAATAATACCATAGGCAAAAATAGAAGTCTAAGGGGTCGTTTGGTAGCGGGCATAAGAATGATGCAAAATAGGGTTCATTAATTATGGAAGCATTATTTCTTATACAATGTTTGGTTGATGCATTAGAAATAACAAATCTTGCATAATTTCTATAAGAAAATATGTGTTTACAAATATACCCTTCACAATTTATTTATTGTAGACTTCCTTTGAAACAAAGTTATTTGCTAAAACATCAAAAAAAATTCTGTGCTAAAAACAGAAAATACCATACTCTTCTATCCTTCGTTCGAAATCTATTTATATCAAATGTCATATCCATAATGGTACTATTAATTAAAATAATTTTTGTTGTGAAAAGTTGACAATAAATAATTTTTAATCAAATTATCGTTCAATAGTAAATTTGTATTAAATTAGTTATGAAAAGTAATATTTTCAAAAAGAAAGATACTTCATAGGAATTGTCATGTGAAGATCTAGTAAGAGCGCAAATCCAAACCTAAAAGACCAACCTGAAAACAAATCAAAAAATAAAAGCAAAAAACTTATGTCAACAAAAATAAAAAGACTTTTTATGGGGTCGAATTTTTGTTATTATTTTATGTATGTCAAGTATTGAATGTTGTGGGTATTACTGAATACTTAGAATCCCTTCAGTATTAGTCAATCACAACCAATAATACACATAGAGTGCTAACTGGATTTTTTACTTGCCTTCGTAGTAAAAGGACATACACTTAAAAATTCCCAAACCAGGTACTATTACTACACACATCTAATGGATGCATATATTTTCTTACTACACTCTACCAACTACCCACTAAGTATGATCTGAAGTTTGTCCATTAAGCCAGGATAGCAAAGAGAACACTCACTGTACCAACCTAAACTTTATTACTGTATCACAACATTAATTCAACGCCGGATTTGTCCCTAATGATGATGTTTTTACAGAGAGATGAACAACATTTCATAATCTAATTACATGCCCTCAATACTTCTTTGTCTTATCTCTCTATTTTTCTTGATGCTCACCATTGGCTATCTCTAACACTTCTTTAGTGGAGCATCTACACTTCTCCTCTATACACGTCTAAATTATTTCAGGCTCGATTTTTTCATTTTGTCCACTACGGTAGTCACTCCTACCTTCTCTATGATATCTTCTTTCCTAATATTATCTCTCTTAGTATGTCCACAAATTCATCCCAACATACTCATATTATAGGGCAATGGAAATATCATAATATAGTGACTTTGTCTTTAAAGTGTAGTTTCGCACCTTACTCATCATGTTATTGTCACGCCCCGAGCCTACACTCTGGACGTGGCCGACACCAATGACCATTGTTGGCATTGAGAGAACCCTTGGTCTGACTTACTTAACTCAACGAAAGACTTAACTCAGTAAATAGCAAGAATCATTCTCACAAGAATATCTTAAAATAAACTGTCTTGGCCAAAGCAACACTCAAGTCTCAAAATAAAAATATCTGAAATAAAAAAGACTCAGCTGAACAATCTGACTATCTGTCTATGAAACCTCTAAAAATACTATGATGAATGTTGGGAAAAACCGCCACCCATTCTATAAATTAAACTAACTACTGGAATCAAGCAATCACAAGGATCCCCTCCAGAATGACATAGGCTCACCCTTGAACTCTGCTGCTCACTGATCAACGGTGTTCCTTCATGCTGATCTAATCTAAGACCTGCGTCTGCATCATATCAGATGCAAGCCAACGCTTATACAATCATACAGTGAATGTAGCGGTAGTTTAAGTTGGGAATGCTACAACCTTAATATTGAAATAAGGATAACGGAACAACACGGACAATTGACTCTGCG
This sequence comes from Solanum habrochaites, assembly GCA_027704765.1. Taxonomy (NCBI): domain Eukaryota; kingdom Viridiplantae; phylum Streptophyta; class Magnoliopsida; order Solanales; family Solanaceae; genus Solanum; species Solanum habrochaites. Next base: position 35,163,526 of record JAKWJA010002498.1, on the reverse strand, counting down.
CAACTCATGGGATAACTACTCATTATCACTATAAGTGCAATTTAAAAGTAATGCGGCAATATCAAGAAACGGCTGGAACGGGTTTTGAAACTGGGTCTGAAGTATGCAGATACAATTAACTCTTGACATTATTAAGAATACACATGTAAATTGAGTATATATAATACAACAATAACTTTTGTGGGAGTTTTTCTCTAAACCGACCAACCATCACTTAAGATTAATAGTGATTATACAAAGATCTCCATCTCGCTGCCACAGTGCGGGGCATGCCTCTATGCGGACTAAAAAATTCTAAACCTTAACTGTCTAAATGATCCACGTATTACTATGAAAAGGGTTCTCTAAAGTATGAACCTTTTCTACTCATGGTGGATACATGATTTAATGTGGGGCGCTGTGAGTTGTATGAACTCCTCCGCATATCGGTTCTCAATACGACTGGGTCCCAAATATGCAGACTCTTATATTAAAACTAAACCACATAGCCGATTCTGTGAAGTTTTGAGCTTAGTGCTCAAATACTGTAGCTCAAACAGATCTTGTGAATCTATGTTCCCCTTGCTTTGCTCCTTCTTTTAGAATCTATAGTATCTTTTCCCTGCGAACCATCCTTGAAATCAAGTTTCCTTCTATTAAATGTTTAAAAACACGTTAAGTCCTCTTGGAAATACTATCCTCATAATTACCTTTGAAGAAACGAAGTTCAAATTACTCTTTAACTTAGCTTGAAACTTGAGCCTTAAACAAACACATGAAAATTAAGTTAAACAAGACTCGTTAAATCGTTACAAACTTTACATTGCGTACTCTTGCATCTAGACCTTGAACATACTTAACTTCCTTTACTTTGATATTAACCTTTCTTGCGATATATTATGGATTCAAGGATCATGATCATCAAGTTTAATGGAGGATTTCATTGATGTGATAGATTTACTTTCGTTTCCATCCTGAGTGAGTCCTGGGGTGCTAAAACTGAGTAGGCACGGGTCGGCCAGAGCTTACAGACAGAGACTATCCTGATGGGCTCTGTGTCGACGAACCGAAACGGGCCAGCGAAAAACTGAGCAGGACCCACACTTATCCTACTATGAAGTAAGGCGAAAAAGAAAACCAACCCAGCCAATTCCCAACGTTTCAACCATAAATAGACAAATAATAATCGGAAGACTTAAGGTTCATTAATGAAAATCGATTAAATAACTTTATAACACTCAAATACTATTTCAGTTCCCAAAAACCGGGAAGTCTACACGGACGCAACAGAACATCTTAGTATCCTCAACTTACTAATCTAAGAGTATCTCATGAAAGCCTAATAAGTACACCAAGCAGGAGCAGTCCCTGCCGGAACTTCAAGGCATCAGACATGAAGAAGATATATCCAGTCCAAGCTAGAAGCATTAGTCTTACCTGAATCCGCCGTGATGAGACTGGCTAAGTTGCGGTGAGTTGTGAAGAACGATGGTGCGTTTGCTAAAGTCAGCTCCACAATAACACGAAAAACATTACAAAAAAGTAGTGGTCGTACAAAACACGAGTACGATTAAAGTGATCATTCGGCACAACTCAAAATAGAAAACAGTATATAATCAGAATATAATCGGATAATCCAACATACAATACTCACGCGATGTAGCCATCAACAACAAGGTTCTATAATCATTACTCCGCACCAGCCAAGTTCACCATGAGTACTCAGCCTCATATGCCATAGCCCATTTGAGGAATTAGGTTCCTTAGATTGAGTATATAAACTTCTTTCAGATTCATTATTTTATTCCTCTCGGTGTCAGGTACGGACACTCCCGCTCCATAACTACTACTTGTCGGTTGTGACACCCGATCCCTGAATTCTACGTGTTTGGTTCGTGACTCCGATTCCGCTAATTCTACGTGTCAGTTCTGACAAACAACACCAGCCGATCCGCCGTATTCTAACGTGTCGGTTCGTGACACCCGATCCCCTAATCTAACGTGTCGGTTCTGACAACACCACGCGATCCCCTCAGTTCTACGTGTCGGTTGTCGTGCAAAGCCCCTTTCAGTTCCCTACTCTCATCACTTTAGTGCATCCAGAACTAGTTAGACAAGGCTCATCATCTCAATAACAAGGCAGAATTATTAGTTTGTTCAAAGGATGGGTTTTCGATTCAATAGGCTTCATCGTATGCTTAATTTTATCACATTATGTAATCCTATTCATACAAGTATACAATTTAAGCATATAGAAGGGTTTACAATACTACTCAATACATATCATGTCGCCTATTAAGAAGTAATTTATTACGAATAGCGTAACCATAACCTACCATTCCAACCGAGAATTGTGATCAAGCAAGGCTATTGTCTTAATCTCGAGAGTCTTTTTAGGCTTTTCTCTTCGTTCTTCCTTTAACTCTAACTCGTGTTCGTTCTACTCTCTCTCATTGTTTCTTTCTTTTTTTTCTGATTCCAGAACCCTCTGGTTCTTATTAACCCAAATTAAGCATATAATTAAGTTAGAAAGATGAACAAAAGTAAACTAACCACTACTTAATTTATAGTTCTCAGGACTCCCCCTTTAAAAAAACCGCCTCAAGGAAATTGGATTATTACGTTCAACCACTACTGTATAGTATTATACAGCAGGAATAGTCCAAACGCCCCTTAATAAAACCAAAAAACATTTAAACAGAGAAAGTCCCAACAGACAGGCCGCGAGAGCCTGGGATTCGCAGTCTGTGACGGGCCGATCGGCCTGCGACGGTCCGTCCTGCGCTGCTAATTGATTTCCGTCACAGTATTCATAGGCAAGATTTCAGTAAACGGTCGTGACGGCCGTAACATGCCATATGAGACAAACGGTCCGTCATGCATGCTACGGTCCTCGCTGCCGACTAAAAGAAACTCGTCGCGAAGTTCAAGAGTACGATTTCAGTACCCAATTTCAGAGATTCTAGATGTGGTCGGAACGAGACCGGGGCCCCTCGATGTTCCATGTGGCCCAATTACGGTCCGTCGTTGGGTCCGTCGCCCAAGACATTTTTGCAGATAAATCTCTGTTCAAACGACTAAGCAACAGGTCGTATATACATAGATACAATGTAGCGCGCATCGTTCGTCCTCTAACGATCCTTAGAAGAAGACAAGGGCGAGCAAGGAGTAACCGTGAATCGTAAGACAGTGTGGGTATCTTTCTTGCATATCTGCCGCGTCTCTCCCAGTGGCGCTTCAAACTGTACCGATTCTTCCATTGAAACGTTGAAATGGATGCAATCTCCCTGACCTCAGCTTTCGGACTTCTCTATCTAAAATAAGCAATCAGGGCTCCTTCCTCATAAGAAACTCGTCATCAAGCATAACTGAATCCCAACGAAGATGTATGTCCAGCCCCATGGGATCTTTTCCTCACCGACACAATGGCAAAAAGGTACCCGGATGACACTCCCTTACAGGGTCCCGTGGGGCAAGTGTCTAATATCATAAGCCACCGCTCCCCTACTCGCGTAAGTACTTTGAATTTATCAAATGTCAATATACCTTGGGCTTAGTTTACCTCTTTTACCAAACCGCATCAATCACCTTGTCATAGGGCCGAAACCTTCCGCAAAACTTGCTCACAGGCCTCATGAACTCCCAGTCCATAACCTTTTGATCTGCAATCTCCTTTGCCTACTTTGAGCCGCTAAAAGCTTTTCTTGAATAGATTTTTAACCTTCTCTAATGAATCCTCAAAAGGTCATACCCCCAAGGTCTAAACCTCGAAACATCAAACCAACCAATGGTAGACCTATCATCTCCTCCCATACAATGCTTCGAAATGAGACATATCAAGACTTGAGTGATAGCTTTATTGTATGAAACTCGTGCTAAGGGTAAGAAGTTATCCCAATGACCACCGAATCTATACACATGCACAAGCATATCTTCCAACACCCTGAATTGTTCGCTCAGACCTGCCCATCGGTCCTGAGGTGAATGCATTACGAAGGTCCAACCGATTACCTATTTCAGCATGCAAGTTCTCCAAAACTTAGAAGACACTGCGTCCTCTATATCTGATATGATGGAACGTGGACACTGCATTGCAACCGACAATTTTTGAGATGTAGAGTCTTGATAACTTCTCTCCTTGTAATTCACCTTACCGAATGATGAAGCAGACTTAGTAATCTGTCCATAATTCCCCTAGAATCAAACTTGTCCAATGTCTTTGGAAGACAACCACCAAGTCCATTGGCAACTTCTCTCCCACTTCCATTCAGGAATGGGCATTCTCTGAAGTTTTCCTCCGGCCTCCTGTTTTCTACTTTACTTGACTGACATTTGGACATTTGGCAACAAAATCAAACAATGTCGTGTTCATTCTACTTCTACTCCACCAACGTGTTTGCTTAGGTACGGTACATCTTGTTGCCCATGATGTATAAGACTATCCTCGAACTATGACCTCAGTAAGAATGTGTGGATCAATCATCGACACGGCACCATACCCTTCCCTTAATTCTCAAACACCTTCCTCATCCATTATTGCTTCTTAGCCTCATCTCCAACACCCATACCCGAATTCGGCCTAGTTTCTCGTCATCAACTGTTTTCCCTATCTGTGTCAGAAAGAATTTCTCGCCTCCACACTGGCTACATCCTCCCTTCTCTTTACTTCTAACATCATAAGGTTCATTAGCCAGAGATCTGACCCCTCTATCCAATGGGCGTCTAGAGTCTTGCAAGTGAGCCTAAACTAACCATGCTCCCTGCTTTTTCTACTAATGCGTCTGCCACAAACATTGGCTTTCCTGGGGATACAGATGGTAAGATCGGAGTCCCTTCATGTAGTTCCATCCCTCCTCTGTCTCAAATTCAAAAATCTTCTGAGTAAAGACATATACTGTACGCTACGATATCCGTATCCCTTCACACTAACCCCATATAGATGAGTGTCTCAACTGCTTTAGTGGCAAACACTACTGGCAGCCAACTCCAAATCGTGGGTCGCTAATTATGTTGTCATGCACCTTTAATTGCCTCGCAGCATAAGCAATTACGTTCCTTCTCTTGCATTAGCACTGCACCCAAACCAAATAGGATGCATCACAAAACAACAACGAAGTTCTACCCTCTACTTGCAATGAAGGATTGGTGCAGTAGTCAACAAGGTTTTTGGAGTTTCGAAAAGTCTTTCTCTCACATTCATGCGACCCTACCAATGGAACATTCTCTTTGTCAAGTTCGTCAATTGGGAAGCAATAGAAGAGAATCCCTTGACAAATCGATGGTAGTAAACTGGATAAACCAACAAAGCTTCTCATTTTCTTTCTGACACATTAGTAGGTCTTCCCAATTCTGCACTACTCGTCTAGAATGATCCACCAGTCACCCTCATCCTTAGAAACCAACCACTGCCCCAAGAAGGACACTGCATCTGCCAAAACTCACACTTGAGAGTTTTGGCATAAAGTTTTTTCTCCCTCAACATTTCCAACACACTTCTCAAAGTGCTCCTCAATGTTTCCTTCTTACTTTTGGAGTATAATCAGTATATCATCAATAAATACGTCACAAAGAGATCTAGAGATGGCCTTAATAAATCCCGTTCACAAGCTCATGAAAGCATCAGGGTAATTCGTTATCCAAGGACATTACCACGAATTCATAATGCACATATCTGGTTTCGACAAGCAGTCTTTTTCACATCTGCTTCCCTGTAATTTTCAATTGATGATAACCAGCCGCAAGTCAATCTTAGAGAAGACACAAGCATCCTTAGTAAACTGATGCAGAGGGGGGGGGAACAAATCATCATGCGGAGGGAATAGGATACCTGTTCAAGTAAAACAATTACTTTATTCAGTTGCCGGGTATTATCATGCCGATGCCGAAAGACTCCCATCTTTCTTTCTTTCTTTACAAACCATACAGGAGTCACCCCAAGGGGATGCACTCGGTCTAATAAGCTTTCCCTTTCCCTAACAATTCTGAGTTGGGCTTTTAAATCCCTTAACTCTGCTGGAGCCATCTATAAGGGTGTTATGGAAATGAGGGTCGAGTACCCACGTTCGAAGATCGTGCGAATTCCAAAATACTCTATCCGTGTGAAGCATACCCCACAGGAAGGTCTTCAGGAAACACATCTAAAAACTCCTCGGATATCGCAAGGAACCGACTCAATTGAAAGGTACTCATTGGTAGATATCAGTCCCGGAGGGTGTGTGCCAAAAGAAAGTGCTTAACCCGAAGATCTTACTAAACCATCTCTAGCACAGAAGAAAGGAGACGATACGAACACGGATTTGGAAGTGTAGTCAAGCCCTCCCACACACGGATCTTCCCAGGCTTCGGCTAACGTCCATCACATTTTAGCATTACATCCAAGATTGCAAAAGTTTGGGGGAGAAAGCCAAGTCCATACCGGCAGAATACCTGCGAAGTCAACCATTTCTAGAAGGTGATAAACCAAGTCTACCTGAGTATTGCTCCCACAAAAGTTCACAAGACCAGACTTACCCAAGCCCTTTCACTATCACAGACTCACCAGCCGGAGTATAAACACGAATAGTCCGTCAAGATTCACAAGTGTAAATTAATACCATTGCAATGCGGAAGATAGGCATGAAAATGTGTAGAGCCACAAGGGTCACATAATACAGAAGCCATCGCAATCACAAGGACCAAAAGATTACCTGTGATAACACATCCGATGCCTCTCTTCAGGCAGCCGCTCAGGGAAAGGGAGCATGGTCCCAGTATCACCTTCTGCAAACCCTTGTGCCGAATCCTCCATTTTTTGCTGTAGTTGCTCCAGTTTGGCCCGTTCCGCAAAGATACCCCGGCCGTTTTAGAGTAGGTACCACCATTACCAAAAGGAGGTCGAAATACCACCAGTGCGTTCTCCATAAAAACGACCGTTACCATGACCACCAGTCTACTACTCTACTATGGGGGTCTAATAACTCTGTATTGATGGACATTTCTGCCTAATATTTCCAGTCTCGCTCCCCACATCCTAACACCCCTGGAGTCATCAATAGTCTCCAAAGAAGTGGTTGACCGTTCTGAGGTGGAGAAACCCCCACTACAGTCTGTATGAAAGACTGAATTGGTCGGACTGTAGTACCCTCCTGAACCCTGTCACCCTAAAGTAAGAACATTAAACTCACCTCCCTTCGAAACCTTTTTGATTGATGTCGGATTCCATGGGTTAATTTCATCTGCCTTCACTCCTTCCACCTCTATCCGACGAAGTCTACCACTTCTTGAAAGTGATTTGCCGTAGCCCGCCGCACGCTGTAAGGGCTTTGGAAGTCCCCGCAATGTCACCACCACTCAAAAAACCCAACCGCCTTCACGAAACGGCGAATGGCCGATCTTGTGGACTGAAACAAAAGTTGGTGGGCATACCTGGATATGCACGAAACTTAGCCTCTATGCTTAAACCGACATCCTACCGTTGCTCTAGGCTCCAAAGGAACTCATCTCTTTGTTCCTATCTCCCTCAAAGTCCGGTGAATATACTTCTCATAAACAAGCTAGAGAATTCAATTCCAGTCATAGGTGGTTGCCAATCTGTTGTTGACACTCAACATGTGACCTGCCCCCGAAAGGGACAAAAAAGGGACATTTTGGCGTTCCCTTGAACTGATAAGTCCAAACTCACACAAACTGTTCGACTATGCCCATTTTGTTGTAGTAGCGCATGACAGTCAACCAGAAATCGTATGCCAATCCTCGAGATGTCAGCACCCTTGAAGACTGGAGTTTCAATATTTCAAGAACTTTACTGAAAAGTTCATTGCTGATCATAAATGTCATTAATAGGGCCGGTTGTGGTACAGACGAGGTACCGAAGATGAAAAGGAAGAAAAAAAAAAAAAAAGGAGGAAAAAAAAAAGGGGAAAACTGAAACGGGAAGGAGGAAAAGGGGGGCAAGGGGGGGAGGAGTGGGAATAAATGTCGGGGAACAGGGGAAAGAAAGGAAAAAGGAAAACAGGGGGGGGGAGTGAGGGATAAGGGAGGGGGAAAGAAGAAGAGAAGAGCGGTGGATACACCGGGAAAACACATGCAGATAGGGACCTATAGAAATTTACACGCGGGATTCGTGCCCCATAACTGCGTACAACACCACGGCGGAGTATTTACCAGGTTGGAATTGCTACAATATCTGACTAACTTAGCCGCGGTCTTCCTTTCCTGTCTAAACCCCAGATTGGGGCGCATCACTAAAAACGCAAAATGACCGTAAGAATCTGGGAGGACAACGAGCCCTTGAGTGGGGAGAGTGGGATAGGCGTTATATTTATTTTCCTAATTCCAATGAGGCGCTCCGATGCGTAAGGGCCCAAGTACTTCCTGTTGTAACGGGGGAAGGGGGGGTGGGAGGAAGAGAGGGAAAGGGGAATAGGAGAGAGAAGGGGGGAAAGGGGGGAAAGATCACGGGAAAGTAATAGGACAGAGATGATGTAGATTGGAAATAGAAATAAGACAAAGACTAGAACGGGCCGCGATACCGGACCTGAGTGTGCTGGTGGTGCAGACGAACACTGGATGTTTTTCTTTCCCGTGAGGTAAGATAACCCTCTAAGATAAAATCAAGAACCTATTGTGATATCTCTGGTGAGGGGATTGGGGTGGCAATTCCTCTAGATCATTGGCACATTGTTTCATAGGGGGGTCCTCCCCATCGGGCGTATCACGCACGGTCTACATTACAGCCAACATGACGGGAAAGAAATGAGGAAATCCGGATCCGCAGTTTGGTGGAGGAGTCACCGCCTAGTACTGAAGATTGTTCTAGTATGGCTCGTAGAAGCCTCTTCCTCTATCGGACGTCCTCGCCACTAAACCTCATGGGTCCACGTCCGTCTTGTCACTACTCCCTCTTCGATCTAATAGCCCCGGCGGCTGGCTCAGACGCTTGTCTGCCGTGCTGGGTGTTGCGCAGTTGGTTGGCTTATTCTACCTACATCTGTCGAAAAGAGTGAATATTGTCAATCCAATTTGTATCCACCTAGATACCAATTGGACCCAAGTAAGAGCACGAAAGAAAGAAAGATGCATTTTCCAAGTCCTATAGCCTCTCAGAAAGTTAAGGCGTCCCCCTAAACCGTTCCGTACAAACCTACTATACGCGTTCTTGTGTGATGAGAACCAACGAACTCTAATGCGCTGATCCAAGTTGTCAGCGAACGACCTAAAACGGGCCGCGATTGAAACCCACACTTATCCTCCTTGTGAGCGAACCACCCTCCATTCCCAAGGGTGTTCCCCAACGTTTCAACGATAATAACAACTATAATTGCGGAAGACTTAAATTCTTAATGAAATCGATTAGATAACTTAGAAAAACTCAATACTATTTATTCCCAAAACCTGGAGTCATCACCACAAGAACTCTATCCTCTATCCTCAAATTACTAATCTAATAGTATCTAAGAAGTAAAATAGTAAAAAGCTAGTCCATGCCGGAACTTCAAGGCATCAAGACATGAGAAGATTTCCAGTCAAGCTAGAATCATTAGCTCACCTTAAATCGCTACGTGATTGAAGACTGGCTAGAGTTGCGGTTGAGTTTGGAAGACGATGGTGCGTTTGCTGCACGCCACGAAATAACACATAAAAACCAATTACAAGTAGGGGTCAGTACAAAACAGCGAGTACTGAGTAGGTATCATCGCCCACTCCAAATAGAAAACAGTATATTCAAATATATCATAAATCAACTACAATTTCACATGTCGCAACAACACGTTCTATAATCACTAATAAGCCCGGCCAAGTTCATTCCCATGAGGACTCATCTCAATGCCATACCCCTTTGGGAATTAGTTCATTAGATTGAGTTATATTAACCTTCTTTCAGATTCATTATGTTTAATTCTCTCGTGTCGGTCACGTGAAAACTCCCGCTCCATATACTACGTGTTGGTTTTCGGTGACAAACAACCGATCCCTCTAATTCTAAACTTTTGGTTCGTGACAATTTAACCGATCTCTCCCCTAATTCTACGTGTCGGTTTCGTGACAATGAAAACCACGTCCCGATTCCCTAATTCTCGTGTCCGGTTCGTGACACCCGATCCCCTAATTCTACGTGTGGTTTGTGTCAAAAACCCCCGACCCCTAATTCTACTACGTGTCGGTTCTTGACAACCCGATCTCCTAATTCTACGTGTCGGTTCGTTACACCTTTCCACTAGCTCACAGCTTTAGGTTCAATCAAGCCTTATTTTATATACCAGGCAATCATCAATCTCATAATAAGGCAGATTAGGTTGTTTCAAGATTTTCGATTCATGCTTTTCATCATGCTTATTTTTATCAAATTATGTTACTCACATTCATACAATATACAATTTAAAGCATATAGAAGGGTTGGCATACTACTTAATACATTCATTTCCTATTAAGATTTTACTTACGAATGCATAAAACCATAACCTAAACCTACCTCCACCGAAGAATGTCGTGATCAAGCAAGCTATTCCTCAAAGTCTTTGCTTTTCTCTCTTCTTTCTTCGCTTTCCCTCGCTCGTTTCTCTCTCTCTCTCTGTTCTTTCTGTTTTTTCTTATTCCAAACCCTCTTCTTTCTTTTACCCAAATTATCATATATTAATTATAAAACTGACAAAAGTAACCCACTAATTAATTTAAGGTTATCTCCTTTAACCCTCAAGAAATTGTATATTAACATTCCCAACGCACTAACTTTATAATTATAAGCAGAATAGTCCAACACGCCCCTTAAAACATTTACCAGAATACCGACCCAGCCTGGGATTACGCAGTCTGTGACCGGGCCATTCGTGCCTGCGACGTCCGTCCTGCTGCTTCCGTCACAGAATTGCAGGAGGCCAGATTTCAGTAAAGGTCTTGACGTCCGTCATGCTTAGAAACGGTCCATCCTCCACTTCGTCGGTCGCGAAGTTTCAGGAGAGTTTATGTCAGTACCCCAAATTTCAAATTCTAATTGTTTCGGAACGAGACCCCCTCGGGACGTCCTCTTGCCCAGACGGTCCGTCTGGTATTCGTCGCCCACTACATTTTTTACAGAAATAAAATCCGCTGTTCAAAATGACTAAACAGGTCGTTACACTCTGGCTGGTGTGTTTGCCAGGCTCTGTCAGACAGAGGATTCCCAGAGGGACTCTGGAAGGCGCGGTATCCCAAAGCTTGTCAGACGGGATTTCAATTTTTTTTCTTCGATTTTCAATTCTAAACCTTCTAAACTCCCATGGAACTCGCCCAAACACTTATGATCACTAAAATTTTCAATACCCAATAGTTAGAATTGTAAAACAGTCCGAAAACATGAAATCTAACAACCAAAGGTATACTACAACTCAATCAATAAGAATTCAATGATTTTTCATCAAAACTTCAATATTCATCATTCAATCTACTCTAATTGTGTTGAATTAAACATATTGTTGTGTGGGTGGAAGAACCCTTAACAAAAAGATCCCACTTACCTTAAAAGAATCACCCCCGATGAAACTCACAAAACGATCTTGGCGAAATCTTGGTTTTTTTCTCTTTTCTCCTTCTTCTCTTCTCTTTCTCCCAAGCAATAAGCATATTCAATATTCTAAAAACTGACTTAAGGCTTAATTTTACCCCTAATAAACCCTAAAAACAAATTAGGATATAGTAGGGTGAAAAGACCACTTTACCCTTACTAAAATCCGCATTGAATTTTCCTCAATCCAATGACCCAACTTTGGATAGGCATATCTACCTCATACGATATCGAAAATGTGCAAACTTGGTTGGTTAGAAAGATCTCTTCAAGGGATTTCCATCCATATAAAGAACTGCACCCAACTCATCCTGAGCTACAAGTTATGACCGTTTGAAATTGACCAAAAACTTACTTTTACACTTGGAAATTGAAAGAGGGTCGATTTATTTTTACCGAACACCACTCTAGGCAGTATTACAAACGTCTGTAACACTCAGCCTACTTCACACCCACAGAATTTGACTAAGTATGAAAATACTCACAGCAAAGTTAAACAGTAAGCGACTCTTTACAGGAACCTGTCCCACCTTTATTAAATCTGTACTTAATACAAAGAAGCTTCACGAATTTGTCTAAGGCTAAACACACTCTCTATATAAGCCTTAGAGGAATTTCCACCTAATAAAAAAATTCTTCACAAGTGGCGTTATATAATTCGGGGCGGTTACAATGACACCTGTCTCGACACTTGTCCCATCACAGGGTTCAAAACTAAGTTTCCAACAACAATATTCTAAACAGATAGAATTTACTTCAAATTACCTTCTTATCTACAACGAAACCTAATATTCTAACACTTATAAATATTTCCAGGCTATCTTCGCAACACTTAGAATATTTCAGCCAGCTTCCAACACTTAGAAGTTTTTTAGCTGTCCTCCCAACAACTTATTTTATTCAAGCAATTCGGTGACCTGCCTTTGTCTTTGTCCATTATCAAAGTCTTATCATTCAAATGAGCCTTTGCTTGTCAGCCCACACGCTGCCTTTGGCCAATTCCCTTAGCCCTCACGTAGCCTTGCACGTTCAAGTTGCCTTCCAACACCCCCCCAAGCAACCTGGAACTTGTGTTTGACTGTTTGGCCATCATCTACGTCAAGACCAATGCCAAGTGCCTTGACATGTCTGTCATGTATTTAGATAATAGTTTGGCTGGGTCTAACAGCCACCCGCACCACTTGAACTTGCTATCCTCAGTCGAGACTGTTTAATATAGTCCTCGATTTGAGCATCAACTGCCATAAGTCTTTTGCCTTCTATAACTGCAATGCATCTGCACTCTTTGCCTTTTCCATGAACCAGAATTCCTGTCTTAAGTATTTTTCTTTACTTGTGCCCAAACCACCTGTGATCAAGGATCTTCTCAATTCAAGCATCATACTGCGTAGGTACTGATAGAGGAGCCACTCTTTTGACCTGATTTTGTCCGTAGCATCGAGCATCTGCAAATAAGGTTTCAAGACACGTCACATGGAAAGTGGATGAATGTTTCAACCTTTCTGGCAACTTCAACCTATAAGAACTTCGCCCACTCTGGTTCAACCACTTCGAATGGACCATCATACTTAGGTAGGAATCAAACCTCAAACCCCGATGTCCTGTCTTACTTACAATCTTTTTCCAGATTTAGGGTTACCGCTTCAGTAACAACTTTTTCCCCACATGAACTCAACTGAGCGACGATTTTTATCATCATCTTCTTCATGGCGCCCGCGCTAGAGCCTGCGCATGCTATCCTGTTGCCTCAGTAACATTCCAATTATGTCCTTGCAATCCTATTGCTGTTGGCACTTTCCCTGATGTTTAGATGGCAACATCTAATGGTGTCAGGCTGCTTGCTATAACGTTTCAAAAGGGCTATTTCTGTGCGGACGACTTGTGCAGATTATAGCAGAACTGCGCAGTGGTCCACCATGTTTACCCAATTCCTTGAACATGGCTGTCCACATAGTGCCTCAATTATTCTTCCAACAAGTATTGATTCTTTCCGTCTGTCCATCTGTTTGTGGATGATTTGCATTAGAAATTTTAATTCATTTCCGATCATATTGAACATGTTGTCCCCCAACTACCAGTGACCTTGTATCTCCTATCACTCACAATGTTAGCCGAAACAACCAAAATAACAACCCATTGTTGTAGAACAAATCAGCAGCACTTCAGATACATAGTTCAAGTGCAGGCATAAAACCGAATATTTTGAAACCCGTCACTACACATGATATATCTTTGCCATCCACTTTAGGGAATCCAAGAAATGAAATCCATTTGCTTACGGATACCATGGCCTTTCAGGAACAGCAAAGGTTGGCAGCACGACCTGCTTCCCTTCCTACGTTCATCTTGTCAACTTGCCAAACATGACAATTCTTGACGTATGCCTCTATATCGGCTTCCATCTTTGCCATAAATAAACACGAGACAGTAGGCTAACATCCTTTCAATCAACAACACCAGTATGTCCAGCCAGCAGAATCTTGCTTCTTTCATTAAGCTTTGCGCAACCCGCTCTAATTTGGTACAGAGGGTTCGCAGTGCGGGGAGGGGGTGGTAGGAGGATGGTGGTGGGGTGAATGTGGTACGAGTGAAAGGTATGTGGTGTGAGGAAGGGGAGGTCGGGAAGTAGAGAGATGTTTCGTGTTGGGTGTGGGAGAGAAGGATTGAAGTGTGTTGGGGCTGGAGATTAGGCGGTAGGGGGTGGGGTTTTGGCAATGGAGCCGGTAATGGGGTTGGTGGGATTAGGGAGGAGCTATCTCTCTTTACCCTACCCTTTCCTTACCACTCCGTTCCCTTCCTCTCTCCTCTCTTCTCTCTTCTCTATTCCCCCCTTTCCCAATAGAGCAGATCGTCCCTCGATCCAATACCGTCCTCATTGTGCCATCTTGCACTTGACCCATCCATTAACATATAATGAATCATTTCAAGACACACAACTGATTCGATCATGAAATCAGTTTCAAGTTTGAAATGAATATACTGCAACAACATTTTCTTTCTACTCAACGCATCAACAACCTAGTGTGTTTTCCTAGTTTAAAGTTCCCACATGAATCATATTCTGGGCCAGGAATCTTGCCACCATGCTTGTTTAGGACCTTCCAATTTTTATGTGTCTTGAAAACATTATTTGCCACATTCTCAGATCTATACTAAAATCGAAGTACCCAGATATAACTCTCTAAACCTCCAACAGTGTACCTCCGCACCCATTTGTTTTCATGTGTTGAGTATCTCTGTTTCAGCATGTTCATTTCCTACTTTCAAAGGCCACTGGATGAACTTTCCTACACTAATACGCCACCAATTGCTTGGTCTGACGCGCAGTGTGCACTCAAATGGTACATACAAATCAGGTAAGTTGAGTATAAGGTCAGGATGCAATACATTCTTCAACTTCTGAAATGCTTCATCACATCGTTCAGTACGCAAACCCACTTTTTTTATCTTTTCTTCAACAATCTGTCAAAGGCCGCTTCCTTTTTGGTAACCCGCTGATTTTCTATAAGAAGTTAGCCAAGCCAGAAACGACCTCAATCCTTCAGCATGATGAGGTGCTCTGCCAATCAACCACTGGCTTTCACTTTCTTAGGACCATTCGAACTTGTTTTTATAACAAGATGCCCCAAATTTTATCTCTGTTGAGCAAATTCACACTTTTTCCATCTTGACATAAAGTTTGTATTTTCTCACTGGGACAGAACCACAACTTAAGTGATTAACATGTTCCCCATGTTCGACTATAAATGACAATATCATCTAGATAGACACAAAAAATCATCAAGAGAGTCAAACATACATTATTCCTAAGTTGCAAAACCGTTGGCGGAGCATTATCCAGCCCAAATGGCTTCAAGAATTCATATGAACCATATCTAGTTACACAGTTGTTTTTGGTTCCAGCCCCCTCTGCTCATACTAACCTTCCAATACCCCCTGAGATCAAGTTTTGTGAACCAGCATGCCTTAATCACCTGTCCATCAATCCTGCACCAAACGTAACCGGATACTGTTTTATAGGTCTTTGTGTCAGTAAATTAGAGAATAATGGGTTTGGTGGCCCTTTAGTTATACACATTCGCAATCGTCCATCCTGTTTACGTTTGAAATCAATCAGGAGCACCATATGGGGCTTAGATGGCTGAATCAATCCAGCAATCCAACAAAATCTTCAATTGTTTTCTAATTCAACAATTCTTTAGAGCCATACGAATAAGGAGCCTGGTGCAGGAGCAACCGTACCAGCAACAAGTCAATCTTTGATCCATTCCCTCCTTGGTGGTATTTCTTTGTAATGTCAGGCTGCGTACCTCAAGCATACTGTTTAAGCAATGATGCACAAACCAATCAGGCACGTCCATCTTCAACAATCAGGTTTTCACTTCACTACGGCAGCAAGAATCTTTCTTCCACCCTTTTTCAGCCTTTGTCGATGACATAGCAGATACAACATTCCCTGTCTTTATTCTTTGCAACTTTATGAATGTTCCCAACTGGATAAACACCTTTGAGAAACCAGCATTGCTTCCATTCATGACCATCAACTCCATCTAAGTGAGGAAACAGAACAAACTGAAATTTCTTAGAAAATCAATACCCAAGTTGATCTCAAATTCACCCAGCGGTCATGCACCATCAAGTTATGTTTCACCCAACTTCCAGTCCGACATAACACCCCATAAGCCATACCCCACATGACTTGTGCCTTAACATTGACTGTCCTTGACGTAGAAGGGCTTTTTAGACAACTTCAGCCTCCTAGTGTTACCAAAAATAACTATTCTTAGTTTTTTTTGTTTAATCCTTGTTATTTAGGTTTGCGATATATTACTGTTATGACAATGTGTCTTCACCCATAACTTTTATCTTTTGATAATGTGATTTCTTGACTAAACAACACTTCATCTCATGCAATATATTCACTCTAACAATTACTTTGTAGAACTTACATTACATTTTCGGCGGTACCTTCTTATCATAGAAGACTCTGGATTGAGCCTCCATTTTGCTATCATGCACCAAGACAATAGGTGACATTATTGATATCCTCATTACCTTAAATTAAATAACCCAAATATACTCGCAACATCCTCTCTTCAACGGATGACCTGAGCGTTAAGGCTTATTTCCGCGCCAATTCAATGCATAACATCACTAAACTTACACTTCAAGTATTCAATTTTGACTGTGAATAATATTGTAAAAGATTATGAAGATTAAAATTCTACAATCTATCAAAGCATATTGAACCTAGAACTGGTTTCAACGTTAAAAATTAAATGAATGTTCTTGATAAGTGTATCGTAATTTTGACTTGCATTCTGACAACCTATAAGATGCCCATAATTGAATGTTGTCACCTGAAAAAACTGATTTGAAATTTCTGAAGGATTCATATCAAAATCTAAAACAAATGAAATTTTTTGAAAACTTGTTTATAATTCTCACGTGGATTAAATGAAGAATATTTTATACTATTATGAGAGTTGATAACTTGAATTGGAACTATTAGTTTCAAAATATAATGAATTATTTGCTTAAAGAAGTTGAAGTGGGAAACTTGTAGAATTCTTTGATCCTAAATAGATGATTTATAAAAAGAGAAAGCATTGAAACATAATTCGCCAAATCTTTCTACATACATAAGCTCTCAAGAATGGTGATATCAACGTGGAACAAATTTGCTCAAGTAATCATATGATTGATTTATTCATCAAGTTTGTACTAATTACAACTTTTCAGAAGATGTTGCACACGCTTGGAATACGAAGATTCAAGTCATTGGATTTATGATCTTATTCAGGGGAGTTAATACATGATGTACTTTTTTTCTCTCACAAGGTTTTGTCCCGTTGGATTTTTCTTGTAAGGTTTCTAATGAGACATTAAAAATGTGTATTAAAAGACGTGTGTATTCTTTTTTCTATTCTAGAAGTTTTTTGTGTAGATTTTTATCTAATAAGATTTGAACACGACATACAATCTATCAAATAGACATTCAAGGGGAATATTATAAATATATTTGAATTTTAGTGAATGTCTATTTATGGAGATTCCTTTGAGAGAAGTTAGGAATCCTAGTTGGAAACTAAATCAATTTTCTTCTATAAATAAAGAACTTTTCCTACATTGAAATGATTTTGTAATTATACCTCAATTTCTAAATATCATTCAAGATGAATAAGAAGTTCCTCTCTTCTGTACTACTTTATTTTCTTCCATTTTATGTAGTTTTATAACTGGTTATAATCGCATGTCTAAAGTTTTGCATTGTTAAATTTTGTGAGTGTTTTGAAACAAGATGCAAAAAATTTCTTAATTGTTTCTATTTTAGTGAGCGTACACTCAATTTTTTATATTCACATTGAAGCCTTGAATCACACATTACAAAATCCATTCTAAGAATTTTATAAATAACGCTTCCAATAAAATTTAATTAATTTAAGAATAAAATAATTTATATCTCAAAAAAAATCTGGATTCTTCTTTGACTATAATCCAAAAGGTTCTTAATTCTCTAATTGACTAGACCTTAATTAGTCATTATATGATTCTTAATATTTATAAGGGAAACTTACGTAAATATACCATATTAAGAAAATATTTATCATTTATAACAATAATAATTTTTTTCACTAAATCACTTTTAATAAATTTATAATACAGTTTTAATGCATATTACAAGGAACAAATTATTATTCACCATATAATACATGTTTATGATGATAATAATTATCAGACATTTTTAAATCCACTTATAATTCATTGTCAATTTCTTACCCAAAAAACATAATATATTTTTAAAAGAAGTTATAATACATATATATTGCATACATGATTCACTGTTAATGCATATTACAGATTTAACACAATATTAGTGTAGTCACTTAACATTTATTAAATATAAATTTAAAAAATTGTTCGGATTATATTAAATTAATGAATATATTAGTCCAAATAAATATTATGGATTAATATAATTGATTTAATTATTTAAATTCAATAAATATAAATTTAATTAAAGCCCGCTCCATAAAGCCCATATGATATTTCACTTAAATTTGATTGGCCGAAGGGAGTCCTGTTTCAATAACTCCTCTATTCTAAAACTATAAATAGGGATCTCATAATTCATAAAAAGAGGACCAAAAATTCTAAACAAGAAGCTAGAGAAAGCTTGTGGATCAAAAGCCATAAATTTCTCCACAAGTTCAAGAATTCAAGTGTTCAAGTTCAAGATATGACGAAGCCAAGATCAAGTTCAAGAACGATCAAGATCAAGACCACCGAATTCAAGATCAACTCCAAGCCGTTGAATTCAACTAGAAAGTCAAGATCAAGATAAAGTTCATGTCAAGATAAAGATCAAGTCCCACTGGGCGTGCCAAAATTTGTAGACAATAAAATTCGCGTTGAGTACAATAATCAAGAACAAAAAATTATGAGAATAATTGATTTATTATTTCAAGTGCGAGTGTTACAATCTCTATGATTCCTCTGAATTTTCCTTTTCAAACATAATTCCAAGGGATTGAATGTTTGATCTTGAACTTAGTTTTTATCTTGATCTTGGACTTGAACTTGAACTTGGACTTGATCTTGATCTTGGACTTGAACTTTATCTTGATCTTGAATTTGGTGATCTTGATCTTGATTGTTTTTGAACTTAATTTTCGACTTGAACTTGGACTTGGACTTGATCTTGATCCTTACTTGAACTTTATCTTGATCTTGACTTTCTAGTTGAATTCAAGGGCTTGAAGCTTGATCTTGAATCCGGTGGTCTTGGTCTTGATCGTTCTTGAACTTGATCTTGAACTTGATCTTGGACTTGAAATTATACTTGGACTTGATCATAATCTAGACTTGAACTTTATCTTGATCTTGACTTTATACTTAAATTCAAGGGCTTGGAGCTTGATCTTGAATCCGATAGTATTGATCTTGATCATTCTTGAACTTGATCTTGGACTTGAACTTATACTTGGACTTCATCTTGATCTTGACTTGAACTTTATCTTAATATTGACTTTCTAGTTGAATCAAGGGCTTTGAGGTTGATCTTGAATTCGGTTGTCTTGATCTTGATCATTCTTGAACTCGATCTTGACTTCTTCAAATCATGAACTTTAACAGTTAAATTCTTGAATTCTTGAACTTGTACTGGAATTTATGGCTTTTGATCCACGAGCTTTCTCTCGCTTCTTGTTTAGAATTCTTGGTCCTCTTATTTGAATTATGAGACCCTTATTTATAGTTTTAGAATAGATGAGTTGCGATTAGAACAGGACTCTATTCGGCCAATCAGATTTAAGTGAAACATCATATGGGCTTTATGGAGCGGACTTTAATTAAATTTATATTTATTGAATTTAAATAATCAAATCAATTATATTTAAAAAATTATTTGGAATAATATATTCATTAATTTAATATAATTCGAACAAATTTATAAATTTATTTTTAATAAAAATTTTAAGTGACTATAAATTCTCCCTTTTTCAAGTATTATCGAGATATTTTATCTTTCAAAGACTAGGCTTAAGAATTTTAAGACTTCAACTTGAACACCTGGAGATTCTGAAGACTTTATCTTGGATCAATTTATTCATAAGGGTAAGCCCCCATTGAGTCACTACTATTTGCTACAAGTCTGAAGTTTTATGAATGATTACTCATAGCTTAACTCATACAATAGATAAAGTGGGAACATTTAATTTTTTGACACTCATGCAACTGAACATAAAATATGGTTCTAAGTGCCTATGTACCTCAATGAAGAGGATCAAACCACAACGTAATTCTGGAGGAGTGAGTGATTTTTTTGTTGTGTCGTACACAATTTACACTCTTGTGGGCTAAGAGTAACATGCATCTTAGACTCTTACCTTAAGAAGCATTTTAAATAAAAAAAAATTAGCTCAAATTTAAAGAGCTTTATGATATACAGTTTAGACTCATGTCTCAAGGAGCATTTTAACTAGATAATTTAACTTAAACTTGAAGATTTAAGGGACATACAGTTTAAGCTCTTGTTTCAAGGAGCATTTCAACTTGAAGATTTAAGTGAAGTACAATTTAAGCTCGTGTTTTAATGAGGCATATTCCAACTTGAAATTTAATTCTAACTTGTAAGCTTTAAGTGACATAATAGGTTTAATCATATTTCAAGGAGCATGTAACTTGAAATTTAACTCAAACTGAAGATTTAAGTACAAACGTGTAAGCTCGGGTTTCAAATCAAAGGAGCATTTCAACTTGAAGATTTAACTCTAACTTAAAGATTTAAGTGCAATAGTTTTAAGCTCTTCGTATTTCAAGGATCATTTCAACTTTGAAGGATTTAAGTAATTCAAAATTTAAGATTTAATAAGCGACATAGATAGTTGAACCCTCGGTGTTCAAGAATATTTCAACTTGAAGATTTAAGTGGATACACATTTAGCTCGT